>JAQQPU010014138.1:2776-23153 GCA_029168905.1 Artemia sp. Kazakhstan ARC1039 | reverse complement strand
TATTGTCTTCATTTGTTTAGATTTCATCTTCTTCATAGTCATTTAGATTTTCATCATCATCATCATCGTCGTCGACAACGATTAGTGGCGGCAAATCATTTGGATTCAACTTGTACTGATCCTGTTGTGCAAAGTCCGGATCACATTTTCCACAATATATTGTAACTTCATTTTTATTAAATCTTCTTGTGAAGTCAATGATACTATTACGATTCATATTGAAAAATTCACCTGTTTCTATCTGATTATTTGAAGTAATATCGCACACAATATTCTCATATGAAGAATCACTTTCTGTCACAGCCAAATAAAAATCGCTAGGTTTATAATCATTACTTGCATTGTCCTCACAACGATGACGCAGGAACCTTACTCTCTTCATGTTTCTACAATTGAAACTTGCTCCAAATTCTTCTTCCCAATACAATTTAAAGCCGCGACGATACCAATCCCTTAGAAATAAACTGAAGTCACGTTTAGGGTTTTTTCCAATCATACCAGGGTAAGTATTTTCCCACTGGTCACACTTATCAAAATGACAATTGGAGCATAGATAACCATTAGGATGAGAGTCACAAGTCTCTTCAAGACAGGTATTACAGTCCTTAATTTGTACAGCATATCCTTTATGCAATTTACATGGATTGCATAGTCTACACTTTTCATTATAGTCATCATCTGTAGTACAGTTCTCACATGAAGACCAGCTGCCCAATGTATATAAACATAGTGAACATGTATGAAACATTTTTCCGATGTTGTCCGTCTCACTGCCAGAAAGAAACTGACTCAAAATCAATAAAAAGAAATAAAATTATCTTCTAGTGGGGAGGAGGAGTAATCGAGCATCGTCACAAAAACTTATTTCCTACTGTTTTAAAGAATGAATTTCTAGGTAGTGGTTAAAAGCAGAATCACAATGTCATTTTGCTTCGTTTCAATTAATACATCAATAAATTGAGTAAATGCATTTGATTCGCAATGCATAAGCTTCATACAATAATCCAAGGATGGAGAATCAGATCCCATTATACAGTTAAGTATTTCTAGAGAAAATATTTTCCGTTGAAGAGATAATTCCAAAAAGTCATCATCTAACACTAAACATTTTTCCAATTTGACTAGATTCCGTAAGATCTTCTGTTTCTCAAATCCAATCATTCTTGATACTCCCACTATCAACTATAGACTAAAATAACAATCGCAAGTTTCTACTTTGGGCATAATCTCAATACCTATTGGACAACACCACCACCACCATCACCACCATAGAGAGAGAGAGTGGAGTAAACGGTCATCTACAGTGTCTAATCAAAAAAAAAACATTATAAGAAAAAACATTTTTATTGACAGAAATGTAATAAAAGAATATATTTTCACTCTCTTTGTGTTAGATGAGTCAATCCATTTTCCTCAATGTGCTTCATAATAGCATTCAATCCATGCTGTAGTCGTGATAAATACATTATATTCACTTTTGCGGCAAAGCATAATTGTTCATCTGACTTAAATTTACTCAATGATATAACGTATCTGCCGAACATCTCATCCCACTCAAATATTAGTCGGGAATCCTTCCCAATTTCAACTGCTACATTGGGAGCTCTTGTCTTCACAATATCACTGTCGGCTCCTTCGAGGTGTAATAGTGTGAAGCTACTCATTCCCACAATATTTGAACGTTTATTTCTCCAATTTGAAATAATGTAAACTATTCAAATTCAACTTATTGACTGAGATACTAACTCGGTATCGGACTTTTTATATCCACGCTCACTAGCATGAAAACATCACTAGCATGAAATCATCACGCACTTTTAACAGAGCACGAATTTTCACGGTGGTTGAATTCCAGTCATTACACTGTCTGCTTGTATGGTCTATTGTATATGAGGGGACTGCCCGCTTGAATAGATTGATACATCACTACTGGGGGCTCGTTCAATTGGAAATTGAGAGGGCTAGTGCCCTTTGTAATAGTCTGAAGTTATTGGAGGGTAACTAACCCCCCTCTCACGCCCACCATCCTTCCAAACACATCCAATCGAAATGTTCAGATAGTCATTTTGTTCAACATAGTAGAAATTTCTGGAAATTAGGTTTTTGAGAATGACACCTCCCCCCCCCAGCACTCAGGGCAAGGGTTGTAAGTTATGCCCTGGGAGCATATAAGATTTTTTATTGAAGTTGTTTCTTAGAAACTTCAAAAGGGCTCATTTGATTGGAAATTGAAAGGGCTGGGGCCATTTTTAATAGTTGAAAGTGATTGGAGAGCGACTACCTTTCCCCAAACGCATCCGATCAAAATTTTGAGATAGCCGTTTTGTTGAACGTAGTTGAAAGTTCTGGAAACTCCGTCTTATAGGATGACAACCACCCTAACAGACCTTAGGTAAGGGCTGTAATTTATGTCCGGAGGCATAAAAGGTGTTTATAGAAAGCGTTGTCGTTTCCAAAGGGGCTCATTCGATTGGAAATCGAAAGGCCTAGTGCCCTTTTTAATAGTCGAAAGTGATTGGAAGGCTTGACGTTTTTATTGTAAAGATTGATGTGGGTTGGGTAGAATGTATCTTTTTTGTTGTTATTGTTTAGACCAGGGCACTTCGTATCGAAGGAGTTGTCGTGGGAACTTCGAAAAGGGTTCATTCGATGGAAAATAGAAAGGGCTGATGCCCTATTTAATAGTCGAAAGTGATTGGAGGGCAACTAATCCCCCTTCCACTTCCACCCTCCCACGCCCACCCTCCCATTTGCCCATTATGTTTAAAAACTAAATGTTTCCTTAAGATTAAATCAAAATGCACTGTGATAAGCTAATTCCCAATAAGGCATCTCAGCAATGTCCCAATGACGACTGAGGGTACTATGTTCAAACTTTCGGGGCTACTTCTGCTCTTAAAATTTAACCAAATCAAAACAGCGTAAGTGTATCCAAGCTATCAAAGAAAGTAAACAGATTTTTTTGCGAATGGTATCAAGTTTTCCATCAGGTCAACTAGAGGAGGTATGAAACTAAATTAAACAGTACTATTTGTGTCCAGATTTTTAAAAGGGTGTTTGTTGTTAAAAATTGCTGAAAATTTTTCTCCAGCATACAAATAGCAGGCCAAACTATAAAGTCTCAAAGAAACGAAAAGATTTAAAGTATTATTTTCTTTTTCCCTGAAAAGAATATGTCAATATAAAACGAACAGAAATTAATTAAAAAAACTGGTTCAACAAAATAAGTTTTTCAAAGAAAAGTAAAGAACTCCATTAAACAAAAAACGAGCAAAAATGAAATCAAATAATCTACCAAGCTCGAAACTACCACAAATCAGCATCGATAAATAAATGAAACCCAAAACGAACAAAAATTACAATAAATAACCGAGTCAAACTAAAAACGAGCAGAAATTAACATAAGTTTGGGCGCAAAGTATTATTTTCTTTCTCCCTGAAAAGACTATGTCAATATAAAACGAACAGGAATTAATTTAAAAAAAACTTTTTCCACAAAATAAGTTGTTCAAAGAAAAGTAAAGAACTCCATTAAACAAAAAATGAGCAAAAATAAAATCAAATAATCTACCAAGCGTGAAACTACCACAAATCAGCATTGATAAACAAATGAAACCCAAAACGAATAGAAATTACATAAATAACCGAGTCATAGATAAAACGAGCAGAAATTAACATAAGTTGGGCGCAAAACCCCTATGCCTTCCCAAGGCCAGAACAAAATTTGCACTTTACTGAAAAAATACAAATGAATGTGCATTGTCAGTTTAATATACATATACTGATATTTAGTAATCAAAATGTTAATATTTAAAGTTGTTGTTTATTCAAAATGTTGTTTATTAAAGTTATAAAAGTAAAAACATTTATATTTTTTTCAGTAAAGTGCAAATTATTCTGATTTGTGGTAGTTTCACGCTTGGTAGATTATTTTATTTTACTTGTGCTCCTTTTTCGTTCAATGGAGTTCTTTACTTTTCTTTGAAAAACTTATTTTGTGAAAAGGTCTTTTTAATTAATCAAACAAAAGAACAATGTATACCAGTTTCTCAATTCGATTGTAATCAATTTAAGAAATAAGCTATGTAAACATTTCCTTTCTCAGTCATGGTGACATTGGGTGAACAAGAATTAGCTTATCAAATCATGATTATCAAGTCTATTCGAGACAGTCAATGCCTTGCCTTTTAATTGGAGATAACAGGATTTTGTGGAAAGTGTTCTGGTGAGTTTCTATTCTAACATTTATATTTTTCAAAACATGGTAGTCTTGGTGCAAGATTTTTTTTTTCTGAACTAAACATTGCGGTATAACCCTAGATTAGGGGCTACTGAAAAGGAAATATGTCCATAAGGGACTACCAGCAGATGGCTAAGTTGACAGGGATCCTAGGATTATAATACTGGTTGGGTGGTTGGGTAATCTGAAGATTTGTGCATATATGCACTATCAACTTAGCGCTCTGGTGGTATCCCCTTATTCAGTTGCCGGGCAACACGCGAGAATTGAAGTTTGGGTAATGCTAATGAAATAAAACAAAGTATGATAAAAATATAATATTTAGAAACAAACTTGGGCTATATATTTGCACATTAGGGGGGTGGGGGTAAAGCATAGCATATATTAAATACGTAACCTCAACCAAGGTTGCCCCTTTAACCCAAAAATAAATAAAGTTTAGATATTTTTCACAGAGTGAGCAATAACTCACCAGGCAGCGGAAACATGTTTTTAAATGGGATCTTTGAAATTCTATATGCCGTTCTTCTCGCGTGTTGCCCGGCTACTAAATAGGTACCGCAGCTCCACTATAGTTTACCCTCAATCCCCTCTAATGTGTACATATATAGCTCAAATTAAATATTTTCCATAGGCTTTTCCCGTTTCTTAATGTCGTCTCAGGTGATTCAAATTTTATTGTTTAAAAAAATAGAGTTTTGAGAAAGTCAAACTTTAGCGTAACGAGCGAGGCGTTGAGGAGGGGACAACCCCTTTCATATACGAAATAATTTCTGTTCGTTTTAAGTTTTAACGTCGTTCCTTACTTTCGGTAAAAAAAACTTGTTTTTTTATTTAATTTTTGAACGTTTTGAATTAATGCAAATTTTGATTTTGACTCACCGTACATGAATAATTAAAACAAAATTTGCATATTAATTTTACTTTTATTTGGTTAAATGGCTTTCTCGAAACTTGTTTAGTTTTATTTACAAACGTTTTTATTAGTAATAAATATACGTAACTTACGAAATAACTTACGTAACGAACTTCTATATTCATATATTTTTAATACGTATATTAGGGGGTTCGCCACGTAGTCAATACCTTGCTCTTTAAACTAAAGTTCGAATTTTGTTCCAATTCTTTAAAAATGACCCCTTAATCACAAAGGCCGTTAATTAGAACAAATAGCTCTTATGAAAGTACTAAAAAATCTTTGGCTTAAAGAGCGAGGCATTGACTGGGGGGTGAACCCAATCATATACGTAGTATTTTCTGTTCATTTTAAGTTTTGATTTTGCTCCTTACTTTCAGTTGAAAAACTTGTTTTTTTAATTAAATTTCTGATCTTTTTTTTAAAATAATGCTGGGAAATCCGGCGCCCCCTTCATAGTAATGTCCCTTCCCCCATGAAAACTTACTTCGTGGAAAGACCCTCCCACTTAACACCCCGACCCCCCCCCCCCCCACCCCTACCAGAAAAAATTCCCCTGAAAACGTCTGTATACTTCCCAATAACCAATACTATATGTTAACAATGGGTAAAGTTCATAACTTTCAGCCCTCCCCCTGGGGACTTCGGGGGATTAAGTCATCCTAAAAGGTATATTTATCATGTTTTCGATCATGCTGAACAAAATGGCTATCTCAAAATTTTGTTCGGGTGACTTTGGGAAAAAAATGAGCGTGGGAGGGGGCCTAGTTGCCCTCATTTTTTTGTCACTTAAAAAGGGCACTAGAACTTTTAATTTCCGTTCCAATGAGTCCTCTCAGAATATTCTAGGACCACTGGGTCGATACGATCACCCCTGGGAAAAAAAACACGCATCCGTGATCTTTCTTCTGGCAAAAAATGCAAAATTCCACATTTTTGTAGATAGGAGCTTGAAACCTGTACAGTAGGGTTCTCTGATACGCTGAATATGATGGTGTGATTTTCATTAAGGTTCTATAACTTTTAGGGGGGTCTTTCCCCCTTTTTTCGAAAATCAGCCAAATTTTCTCAGGTGCATAACTTTTGATGGGTAGGACTAAACTTGATGAAACTTATATATTTGAAATCAGCATTAAATTCTGATTCTTTGGATGTATCTATTGGTATCCTGTTTTCTAGAGTTTCGGTTACCATTGAGCCGGGTCGCTCATTACTTACAGTTCGTTACCACGAACTGTTTGATAGAAAAAATGCTCTTCTAGAGTATCTTTTCTCTTCTTGTAGAGTTCACTTCAAAAGGTTAGATTTTTTTTTTTTTTAGTGTATATTCAATACACCTGAAATGGTTTGGGTATCAAGTTTACATTTTCGGAGGGGGTCTGTTAGGAGGGCAAGCGGGCCTCAATTTGGACTTGGGGGCTGGGAGCAGAGAGAAGTGCCCTAAAAATGTTTAGTATCCAATTCAGCTATATTTTTTTGCACTACGGTTCTCCATGGGACCTTAAGGGCTATAATGTATATACGGCAAGTAGTAAGGTAAATCAACAAATACTATGTTTGGAGCAGTGATCCAAACAAAAATATCCCAGGAGTGACTTTGATAATCAAGCTGAAAATTACACGGAATGCTGTGGCCCATTTGGACCTCAAAATCTTGATTTAGGGGGAAGGACCCGAAAGACAAAATTTGCACTTTACTGAAAAAATATAAATGTTTTTACTTTTATAACTTTAATAAATCAAATAATATCAATATTTTGATAACTAAATATCAGAATATGTATATTAAACTGACAATGCACATTCATTTGTATTTTTCAGTAAAGTACAAATTATGTTCTGGCCTTGGGAAGGCATGGGGGTTTTGAGCCCAACTTATGTTCATTTCTGCTCGTTTTGAGTTTGACTCAGTTATTTATTGTAATTTCTGTTCGTTTTGGGTTTCATTTATTTATCGATGCTGATTTGTGGTAGTTTCACGCTTGGTAGATTATTTGATTTTATTTTTGCTCATTTTTTGTTTAATGAAGTTCTTTACTTTTCTTTGAAAAACTTATTTTGTGGAAAAAGTTTTTTTAATTAATTTCTGTTCGTTTTATATTGACATAGTCTTTTCAGGGAGAAAGAAAATAGTACTTTAAATCTTTTTCGTTTTATAAGACTTTATAGTTCGGCCTGCTATTTGTATGCTGGAGAAAATCATAGGTTATCGCGCTGCCTATGATTTTTGAAACACATTAACCTAAGCCACTATTCATGATTCCATCTTCGCGCACACA
The DNA here is from genome assembly GCA_029168905.1 of Artemia sp. Kazakhstan ARC1039. Taxonomy (NCBI): domain Eukaryota; kingdom Metazoa; phylum Arthropoda; class Branchiopoda; order Anostraca; family Artemiidae; genus Artemia; species Artemia sp. Kazakhstan ARC1039. Next base: position 15,718 of record JAQQPU010014138.1, on the reverse strand, counting down.
CAATGACAAATATTTAAGGTCGCGACGAACTGATGGGGTCTATTACTCTGACGGTTTAGGAACCTCCCCGAACTAGCGCACTATGATGTTGTATCATCTTGGAGAAACTTTTCGCTACTGTTCGCTATATATATTTCTGCTTTGCTCTACGGCTACTAGTGCTGGAGAAAACAAGAAAACACGTCCGGATATCAAGCCCGTCATGTCTTCTTTTTCTTTCGTAATTATTTTTAGCGTTGAAATTAAAATAAATAGAATCTTCATTAACGAATCAGCTTTGTATTTGAATGAATTTCTTTCACTTGGTAGTTTTTTCAAAACATTTTTTTTTTTTCCTCTTTCAAAGGTTACTGGGAAGGGGAGTATTCAAGAGGGGGTTTTAAACACCAGTTTCAGAATTTTCAAACATGGAGATTTCAGTGGCAGACCTATTAGGGTTTCAAGCTTTTACACTCCTTAAATGACACTAAAATCGCATTTTGTGCCATAAGGCATTTTATGATGGTTTTTTCATGTCGGAACTATGAAAAGCGCGTAAATGTAAATATTAGATTTCAAATTACCTTAAACAGCTCTCTACGATTTTTTAGTGCACTGTTAATGATGGAGAAATAAAACAGAAAGGGGTGATTTTCAGCGTTTCCAGCTCTTTTAAAAACATTCCCATAAGTTTGTCTCCGCAATAAACTTTTACTATCAAGATGAATATGATAATAGCGATCATTCCTGAATCAGCATTAATGGCAAGTTTTTCTTTAAACGAGGGTTCAGTTGCTCAACCTTGCAACTGTACCTATCCCTGTAAAATTCCAAATTGCAAAAGAAACATTGATGATAGCCTTGGATACCCCACTACACCGTTCGACGGCGACCCAAGCACGCCCATGGACACGATTTATGACAGCGAAAACTATAATAAATTTTGATTCTGGAATGTAAGGATACTAAACCAGTTGACAAAACCTGAACAAGTACTCAGAGATATGAAGAAGCATAAGTAAGATCTCCTTGCTCTGAGTGAAGTCAGGTGGATTGGATCTGGACATGAACAGCTAGGAGATGGTTACTCGCTAATTTACTGCGGGAATGAATCCTGGCACCCGGCTGGAGTTGGGTTAGTGCTGTATGACCAGGCCACCAAAGCACTAGTTGAATGGAGGCTAGTAAGTGAGAGGTACTTACTTGCAACACTTGTAACCACCCATCTGAAAATATCAATCATTGGTTGTTATGCTCCTACGAATGATGTAGACGATACTGATGAGGAGACATTCTACCAAGCTCTTCAGTCATTGACATCAGAAGTCCCGTAGCGTGACCTTCTTTGAGTGGCTTGGGACTTCAATGCAAAGGTCAGAGCAGAAAGAGACTACTCTCCGCAAGTCCTAGAGAGACATGGTCTTGGTGAAATGAACGAAAACTGAGCTTTCCTGGTAGATTATGCTCTGGGTAATAATCTTATGGTCGGCACAACTCAGTTTGAACACAAAACCATCCACAAACAGTCATGAATCTCACCAGACGGCAGGACGAACAGCCTAGTAGATCGTCTCCTAATCTAAAGGAGATGGCGGACAAGTCTTCTGGACGTTCATGGTTTCAAAGGGGCAGATGCCCAGTCGGACTATTTCGTGATGATAGGAAAATAGAAAGTCAATCTGAAAGCGCACAAAAATGCAAAATCAGATTCTGCAAAACTTTATGATATAGATAAGTTACATTACCCAGAAACCCGAAGAAACTTTTGTACAGAGTTGAAGAACTCATTTACTTTGCTTGAAATAGAAAACTGCACAGACAGTCCGGAAACAGCATGGCTAAAACTAAAGACAACATACAATCAAGTAGCCAAGGATGTGCTCGGATATAAGAAGAAACCGAAGAAAGGATGGATATCACAAGAAACTTGAAAACTAATCGATGAGCGTAATGGCCTGAGACAGCAAATTCTCTCTGTTTGCGGCGACAGACTTTCGGTCTTCGCAAATGTCCTGTACTGAATGAAGAACAAAGAAATCAAGAAGTCAGCAAAAGCTGATAAGTGGTGATCTGTAGAAGAGAAGGCTAGACTAGCAGAATAAGCAGCTAGAAAAGGAGACTCCAAAGCAGTTTACAGGCTAACAAATAAATTGCTAGAAAAAAATGCTGGATCTGCCCTGCAGATTCAGCCAAGTCAAAGATGAGAGCGGAAATGTTCTCACCGAAACTTAGAAAATTGACGAGAGGTGGGTATCCCACTTCGAAAAGGTTTTAAATAGACCGAGACCAACTGACCGAGAAAGCATCCCTTCTACACCATTTCTATCGTGATAATTGACGAAGATCCCCCACACATCTACGGAAATACTTATTGCAGTGAAGAAACTCAAGAATGGAAGATCGCCTGGTGAAGACTGCATAACTTGGAATGATCAAAGCATCAGTGAGGATAACACCAATTGCAACAGTCTGGCAGTCCGAAAAGGTTCCTGGCGACTGGACCAAAGGGATAATTGCTAAGGTATTTAAGAAAGGTTGCGCACTTATCTGTGGTAACTGGCGAGGTGTAAATCTAGTATCAGAACCAAATAAGGCTGTAGCGCTTGTACTACTCAAGTGCCTAAAAAAAGCACTCAATCCGTGTCTGAGAGAAGAGCACCATGGCTTTCGTACAGGTAGATATTGTTCAGACCTCATATTCACGCTCAGGACTCTAATAGGAGAAGCAAATGAGTGGTCCAACAAGATATACATGCTCTTCATTGATTTTGAAAAGGCCTTCGATTCGGTGGACCGTGACACACTCTGGGAAGTTCTGCAGTATTATGGTGTCCCCAAGAAAATAATAAGTTTCATCATGGCCTTTTACGAAAATATAGAATGTTGCGTAACGACAGATAACGGAACAACTATATGCTTCAAAATTATGTCAGGAGTGCGACATCGATGCGTTTTATTGCCGTTTTTATTTGCCATTTTAATGGACTTTGTTTTGCGAGAAGCGACTGGCTTTGGAGTAACAGTCGGAAATATAATCCTCTCGGACCTTGACTTTGCAGATGGTGTGGCACTTCTGGAGAGGACAAAGCAGTGACTCCAGGAGCTCCTTAACAATGTGAGCGCTAAAGTGGAGAAATTCGGCTAAAACATCAACAGAGATCCGTACTAAATCAATGACAACATCTGGCTCACCAGTCGAGGTCCTGTACAAAAATCGAAGAGTCGAAAAGGCCATGAATTTAAGAACCTCGGAAGCTCGGAGAGGTGCAAAATGAGGTCAATAGGAGAATTGGCACTGCAAACGCTGCTTTCAACAAACTTAAGCCAGTATGGAAATCAAAGAAGTACCCGCTTGCACTAAGGCTGTGACTTCTTAATAGTAACGTTTTGTCCGTGCTTTTGTATACTAGTGAGTTCTGGAAACTAGATGTTAGGACAGAAAAAAGACTCACAGCTTTCGAAAATATGTGCTTGAGACGCACGCTGAATATCAATTGGCGTCAAAAAGTCAGCAACATTTAGGCCCGCAGAAGAACGGACCAGCCGCTTATTACTGAACTGATTAAGAAGAAGAGATGGAGCTATCTTGACCACGTCCTTCGGATGGAGGACTCCAGAATCCTGTACCAGGTTCAACAATAGCAGCCGCGTGGGTGTTGACAGAGAGGAAGACCGACAAACACGCTCAGACGCACGTACGATCGTGATCTGCGCAGTGCTCACACATCACTACAACCCCAGTGGGAGGATGTATTCGCCGCGGCGCCAATACGTGACGTTTACGGAGGCTTCGTTGATGCCCTATGCGCCACAGATGGCTTAGGAGGACCTAAGTTCTAAGTAAGTTCAGTTGCATGGAGGTTGAGTTGTATGAGGGTTCAGTTGAAAGGAGCTGAGTTTCACAAGATTTCAGTTTCACGAAGGTTCAGTTAAACGGGGGTTGAGTTGAACAAAGATTTTGTTGTACGGAGCTCAGTCAAACGAGAGTTCAGCTGCAAGGGGGTTGAGTTGCACGATGGTTCAGCTGAATGGGGTAAAGTTGCACGGAATCCAGTTGCACGAGGATTGAGTCGCAGGGGGATTGAGTTAAGTTTGGATTCATTTTTACCTGGGGTCAGATCCAGGAGGGTCCAGAAACATGGGTTCAGCTGATCAGGGTTCAGCTAGATGAGGGTTTAGTTGCATTTAAATCCAGCAAAATACAAAATCTTCATCATAAAAATTAAATACCCCTCCTCCTCCCGTGCAAGGCTGTATAACCGAGAATACAGGGAGAAGGAAAAAAAATTAGGGGCAACAAAGAGCCGTAATGCTTCAATACCTATTATTTTTACTTTTTTCTTAGAGGCACTTCATATGGAAAGGGTTATCGTATAAACTTCGGAGGGGGGATTATTAGATTGAAAATTGAAAGTCTACGTACCCTTTTTAAGAGTAAAAAGTAATTGAAGGCCAAACAGCCCCCCATACCTTTTTTTCAAATTCATCTGATCAAAACTTTAAGATAGTTAATTTGTTCAAAATAGTCCAAAGCCCAAAAAACTATGCCTCCTGTACTGACAAAACTCCCTGCAGCCTCCCAGGGCAAGGGCTGTAAGTTATGCAAGTTGCCCATTTTCAACAAATAAGGTTATTGTGGAACGGATGGTCGCAGAAACTTCGTAGCAGTTTCTACGTAAATTCAGAGTAGACTCAATCGATTAGAAATCTAAAGCTCTAGCTCTCTCTCTGAGAATCAAAAGTGATTGGAGGACAGTTACCCCCCCCCCCACACGTCCTTTTCACCAAAACACATCCATTCAAAATTTTGAGATAGTAATTTTGTTCAAAATAGTCCAAAGGTCAAAAAACCATACCTCTGGGGGGTGGGCGCCCACGGGGGGGGGGGGGGACAGGAGGTGACGCCAGTCCCCTCCTGCCTGAATGATGCTGCCTTATTTTTGTATTTTTGTTTTGAGATTTCTATTACACAGCATTAAAAGTGCCAATTAGACCAAGTAAGCCCCCCTGGCATTCAACTTATGGGCGATCATGCTCTGGAGTGACCCCCCGCCCTTGGGGTGAGGACTGTCAGTTATGGAAGACGCCCATTGTTAACACAATAGTAAAGTTTTTATGGTAAGGGTAGTCTAGAACCAAAATTAATAGAAAATAATTGTTTTTGTCAAGATTAAGACAAATTAAGGGCTGTTCTTTGAACATTTTGTCTTCCTTTGACAAAATTTAGGCGTCGAATTCGTTCGTGAAAATTTCATTCTCCTAATATTATTATTTCCCAAAAGACGAAAATCCTCATCTCGAATTTTTCCTTATTGTGGTCAAATACCAAGACTAGACAATACTCAATCTAAATGGTAACTAGACATTTTGTATTTCATTTCCGATTTTTTCTTTAAGAACATATTTAGATCGACTCGGATTTATTACGCTACAGTGCTACTGGTATGGCAAGTTGGCAATAATGGCAACTAGATTTGCAAATTTTCAAAGTTCCAGGGCGTGCAAAATTGCCAGGTTTTATTATTATAGGTTTTGTTTTGTTATTTAGCTGAATCATCTTATTTTTACTGCTGTTTTCTCTGAAATTTTGGTAAAATTCTACTTTAGCTGCTTTTGACTATCTCAGAAAGGGGTTAGGTTAGGAAAATGAAACTTTCAGGGATGGGTCTACGGGCTAAAGTATGTCCAGGGAAGGTATTTTGAAGTACCTACCTCCACTCCTTCTCCCTCTAGAGGGCCCTGACCTTTGATGACCTTTAAAAATCTGTGAGTTATAGAAGTGAAACCTTGCAAAATAGATCTTCTGCTTAAATGAAGTATAACAAAATTGTTTTCAGCTTCACAACTTTGCTCAATCCCAATTGATAAGGTTTCAAAGATATGCAAATACATTTCCTAAATTCTGGAAATAAAACATTGATATGGCTTAAAATTCTGCTCAAATAACTGAAATTGCATTTTTAGAGCAAAAGCCAGAGAAAAAGAAACTGATAACTGAAAATTAAGGTAAAATGTTGTTTTGTCAAAATTTCAATGGGTATAGACCTGTCATGTAGGCAAATTTCAGGACCCTCTAGAGGGAGAAGGAGTGGAGGTAGGTACTTCAAAATACCTTCCCATGGCATTCTTTGGCCTATAGACCCATACCTGAAAGTTTCATTTTCCTAACCTAAACCCATTCCAAGATAGCCAAAAGTAGCTAAAGTATAATTTTACCGAAATTTTTTTTGGTTAGCTTGAAAAAATGCCATATTTGGCCTAGGCTTCTTGAAAATATTTAGTGCTGTCATGCTGCAACAACTTTCCGAACTGTTCTTTAAAAGGATAGCTTAGGCATAAAGATAGAAGGCCTTAATAAATTGATGATAAAGCTTAGAAGTGAAACTAGATGGATAAAAAGGTAAATTTGTTGCAAATCATATTATTGACTTATGAATAAAGGAAACATACCTCTTGATGCCTTTTTTATGCTCTTTCCAAATAGCCTAGGCTATAATAATCATTTTTATCAGAAATGAATTTCACCCCCACCTCTATGTGTACCAATTCAGGGTATATATTTATGCATAAGGGGGGGGGTAAATTTTATTTCTGATGTAAATGGGAGGTAAGTTTAAACTTTACCCCACCCCCCTAATCTGCAGATATATACCCTGAATTGGTGTACATAGGGGTGGGGGTAAAATTCATTTCCAACAAAAATGATTATTATATTTGGAAAGAGCATAAAAAAAGGCATCAAGTGATAAGTTTACTTTATTTGTTAGTCAATAATATGGTTTGTGGAAAATTTATGGATAAAAAAAAGAAATTCACTATTTTATCCAGTATATAAGACTTCAAGTAGCCTATAACTATCATTTTTAATTCAAGTTGCATTGCAGCCCCTAACCTGTAGACTATGCAAAAGCTTGCTGATTAGGCTGTTGCTGTTTTTTAAACTGGCTTTCTTGGTATTACAAATTAACAGTAAAGGTGTAGAATTTGGATTAATGAAAATAAATCATGCTAAGAAAACAATTCTTTATAATATGTAGAATAATTCCAGATAACACATTTTGACTACATTTTTACTATATACTATACTTTGCCCCCAGCCCCCCTAATATTCAGATATATAATCCAAATTAGCCTATGTATGCTTTCCACAATGCTTCTCTCTTGTTTCAATCCATGTACCCATAAATTAAAACCACTTTGGTGAAACAAGAACCAGAAAAACAAGAGTGATAACCAGTCTTAAAACAACAGAACTTGGTAAAATTCTACTTTAGCTACTTTTGGCTATCTTGGATTATGCTGATGACTCAAAACTTCTCAGACCAGCCTTGTTATGTGAAAAGCACACCCTTTTAGAGAATTTAATAAACAAAAAACAAGTTTTTTTTTCAACTGAGAGTAAGGAGTGACATTAAAACTTAAAACAAACAGAAATTATTCTGTATATGAAAGGGGCTGTCCTTTCCTCAATGCCTTGCTCTTTACACTTATGTTTTTTATTGTTTTAAAAAATAAAGTTGTGAGACTAAGTCAAACTAGTGTAAAGAGCAAAGCATTGATAAGAGGACAGCCCCTTTCATATAGGCCTACAGAATAATTTCTGTTTGTTTTAAGTTTTAATGTTGCTCCTTACTTTCAGTAAAAAAAAACTTGTTTTTTTATTTAATATCTGAACATTTTTGAATTAATGCAGGTTTTGATTTTAGCTCACCATACATTAATAATTAAAACAAAATTTGTATATTAAATTTTACTTTTTTTTGGCTAAATGGCTTTCTTGAAAGTTGTTTAATTTTATTTACAAATGTTTTATTAGTAATAAATACAAGTAACTTTTGAATTTACTTATGTAACAAACTTATGAATTTGTATATTTTTATTATGTATATTAGGGGGTTTGCCCCCTAGTCAATACCTTGATCTTTATGCTAAAGTTCAAATTTGTTTTGAATTCTTTTAGAATGACCCCCTAATCACAAAGGCCATTAATTAGAATAAATAGCTCTTATGAAAGTACTAAAAAAGCTTTGCATAAAGAGCAAGGTATTGACTAGGGGGCAGACCCAATCATGTATGTAATAGTTTCTGTTTGTTTTAAGTTTTGATGTTGAAAAATTTTCAGTTGAAAAGTTTTGATGTTAAAAACTTGTTTTTTTTGAATGTCTGATTGTTTTTTTTAAATAATGCTGCTAAATTCTGTGCCCCCTTCATAGCAATGTCCCTTCTCCCATGGAAAGATCTTCCCACTTAACCCTCAACCCCCCCACCCACTACTAGAAGCAGAATCCCCCCTGAAAATGTCTGTATACTTCCCAATAACCAATACAATATGTAAACATTGGGCAAAATTCATAACTTGCAGCCCTTCCCCCTGGGACTCTGGGGGGATTAAGGCATCCTCAAAGACATAGTTGAAGGCCAACACTCTCAGTATTATTTCCTATTGTTGGTCCTGGCTCAGTAACCAGAAGTCATTGGCTGAAATATATAAAGCAGTCTACCATAACCAGGGCCTGTACACAATCCCATTCCTCAAGAATTGTCACTGATTAGAACAAACTCTCTCAGGATAGGCTACAGTTACTTCTGACTGTTGACATTTTCAACAAAGACTGGATGCTGACTGGTCCTCTAGAAGGTGGGAAAGTCAACTAGGAGGCTACTGATCATCCAACAGAACATTATCACTAAAAACACTATAAGCAACTTACCAATCATCAACTCTGGAGCCTCAAAAGGAAACATCCTTAGTTTGCTCCAAGCTGTAATTTAAGGTAAGGTAAACAGGCCTATTACAAACCCCGAAATCAGCAAACTTCTTTGTATATCCCAGGACTAGGCCTAGCCTATATCTGGCCCTCTTATAAGAGGGATGGGGTGTGATGCATGTAATTACAATGGCAATGACCATTATCAATAAAAAGTGTTTTAAAATAAGGACTCAAATGGTATATTTCCTGGTAAATTTTTCCTTCTCTTGATGAATTTGCTAGCTATCAAACAAATATGCCCCTTAATGCATCTATTAACCCTCTTTCCAAAATACACTAATTGCTATCCTTGTATATTCTGTTTGATCCTTTAAAGTGACAGATTGTTCCATTTTTTATGTCTTAAAGAAATGAAGTAACAACTTAGCCTGCCATTTGATTCAAATTTTGATATAACTAAATTTTTTTCTTGTTCAATTTGTTTCTTGAAAGTCTTGTTTGAACTTAACTTATTTCCCATCAATTTTGCTGAAGAGATACAGTTTCTAATTTATCTTATTTGTAGTACAATAACCTACCCACAAGGAAAAAAATGGTGGAATTGAAAGCTGTTTACTAGACTTGATCACAATAAATCTATGCATGCATAATGAATGACTGTGAAATATCAACTTAGCATTGTATTTTGAATTGAATGTATGTTTTCATTTTGGATCTACTTGCAAAGAAGAAGAATAAAAGAAGGTGTTACTTTTTGAGCCCTTTAAAAGGCTCAAGATGGAATTTGTAAGGTTAGAAATTGGTATATGTAGAAAGATCATTACAAGTTGCTCTAAATGGTGTGGTCATCTTCTAGCTAGAAAATTAATCAAGAAAGGGACAAATTTACCTGGTCTTGTTTTTCTATCTAATTTCTGTCCTATTGTGTAAATCTACCAGCCTTGTTATACCTCGTCACTTGAAGGTTTTGTAGAACTAATATGTTCAGAAATGGCAAAAATATGGCCTAGGTTAGGTTTGGCTGCCTTTTCAAGATAAGCAAATTGACTCTCCCATGACTAATTTTAAAACACCTTCAACCTAAAAAATGAACAAGATTGATGTGATATGGAATTTGAATATGTTTCTATCCATTTCATTGGGTCAATTCATTGGAATATAACAGGGGATTTTTTTTCCATGAAAATGACAAGAAAAATGCATTGTCAAAATATAGAGAGGGAGTTAAATGCCCTGTGCTGTCCCCTTAATTGGTGTCACTGGTTTATCTATTAGTTTTAGGATGGAATTCCAAATTATAAGATTTTTGGTGAACTTCAAGACACTGGGCGTTTTGCTATCATATAAAACAGTTGAGTTGGGTAAATGAAACTTTTAGGAAGAGATGTACAGCTCAAAATTGTCTTTTGAAGGTATTATCTTTTTCCTAACTACATCCCATCTCCTCCACCATATACACTTTTGAGCTATCCAGTTGCTCTTATTTGTATTTCATCTTAGACTATATGAATATTAAAGCATTTATCAATTTTTTGCTTGTTATTGAATCTGCATTATTTGCCCAGCTGTTGCTTAGAAACAAGATGCAAACTTTTTTGAACAGGCTGGGGGTGTATCCAGGCAATAGGGTTGGCGGGGAGGAGTGAATGGAATGAAATTGTAACAGTTCCAGTAAATTATATTAGGTAAGAATTTTTAATAAGCTATAAATTATTTATACTCTTTTGGTTTTATTATTACTAGTTTAGAAGTTGTAGTCTTGCACCATGTTACAGGGCTATAGATTCAAGGCATACATTTGTTCACACTTTTCATCTGTTGATAAAAAGTGCAAATGCTGAGCATATAATCTCTTTGGTGTCAAAGTTGCATTTGAAGATTAAAAAGTCTCTGTTCAGTTAAAAATGTACACAGATTGCTATATAATTCAATTTAAAGTAGGGAAGGGACATCTTTTCTCTTCTAAATGGGGATTTTGAAGCTATAGCTTTGGTAATTTCGTTGTGTTGGGTCTCAGAGGTGGGAGATTTGAAGCAAAACTATAAGAAAGTCTTGTTGGGTCTGTGGGGAGGGAGGGGAGGTAGCAGATCAATTTCGAACTTTATGTTCAGATGGATAAGACAGTATAGTTTCTCTACTATCATCACAAAAGAGTATACACTATTTTTTTTTCTTCGTTTTTTTATGCCTGTTGTCCAACAGGCAATGTTGCTAGTTTATTATGTAAACCATCTAGAAAATTTTCGTTTGTTCTTCGTTTCAAATAGGACACTAAATTATCTGTAAAATCTTAATGAAATGTAGTTAAACAAGCTTTGTTAAATGAAACACTAGTTTAAATAGTCAAACTGATGGAGGCTACAATTTGTCCATTTTAGTAGGTATTAGTAGCTCTAACACTAAATAGAATGGATTTTAATCTTTACTTTCCCCTTTTCTTTAATTCAGAAAACCAATGATTTTCCCTTTGGGATTTATCCTACAGCTCAAACTAGGGCCAGGTTCAGATTCATTTATTTTTTTAAATCATATATACATAACATACTAAGTATACCAATATCTGGCAGAGAGACAAGCCTGTTTTGCACAGATAAAACAACTAAAGTAATAAATAAGGAAATAAATGGATAATCAATCAAAGAAAGAAGAAAGAGAAAGAATAATAGATATAATATTAATTACTCACCTCAACAGACATCCCACCTGACAATAAACAATTTTTTCAACCAGGCCATGCAAGATATTTTCAACTTCTTACCTCCCTGCATTTCCAAGAAAATGAATTATCTTGAAAGTAAAAGTTGCAGCAATAAATGATTGATACCCTCAGGAATAGATCCATAGCTTAAATTAGGCAACAGGAACGTGATTTCAATATCCTAATTCTACCCTTTCTTAGATATAAGGCTAATAATATTTCTTGAAAAAAATGTGTCTATCTGCCTTCATTTTAAAAATTCAGTTCTGGGAGCCCCCTTGCCAAGGCATGTAGTCCAGGAAAAGTAAAGTGTAAGCCAAGCTTGAGAATATAATTTTCAACCTTTATTATATAGATAGCAGACAGGTGCAGGCTTCTTGCATATTATCTGCCTTACAGGATCTTCCAAGCCTTGAAAGTAGGGATTACACTATTGTTGGGACTTGAAAACAACACCCCAGGACTTAATTGGACCTCCAGATTGATTTCTACATTTAATCAACTTATAAAAACCTGAACAATGTTTATCAGGAAAATTTTGACCCCTTCTTTAATCACCCAATTGATGAAGAATGAGGTGTAGTGGTAAGGGAAGTAGTTATTTGATGTAATGCCATAGGCTATTGAAACTTTTAGGAATTAATCATTGATCCATAGGATGGTATTTGCCTGTTCTTATATGATTGTCTGAAGCTATGAATTCTTGTGAAGCGTGAACATGGTTTTGCCATCTGATTGAAGCTTAGAGGGATAAATCAAAAGCCCAAATTTAGCCATAATGTAGTGTTTTCGTGCTTACACGGGTGCTATGGTCTTATTTTTGATGCAAATGAACAAGCATATGATCCTAATATAGTCGGAGATTATTTTTGTGATGTGACATATACATCCAAAATTAGAAATTTGGATATGTAGATTGCAAAAAATTTCTGTGCTTAACTTTGCAGGGTTTAACCTAAAAGTAAAAAAAAATCATCCATCTTCAGTAATTGCTGTTGTTTACACTGGTTTATAGTCCCTTTTTTAAGAGCACATATAAGAGCATACTGGCCTAGTTTTCCTCTACTGATAAAATCAGATATCCAAAAATGGGCAAAATCACTACTCCTTACCAAATGACCTTGTTTTATCTTAATTCCTTTTACTGGTAAGACAAAGTTTGATCCACTGGATTTTCGATTATGTGAAAAGTATCCTAAGTAGCATCTGTGCTGTTGCTGAAACATCATACTGTCCAGAGTATGTTTTCTGCTCTCTTGAATAAGATGCATTTTTAGTTGCACTACTTTAAATAATTTTGTTCTCTACATCACACTATACTTTTATTATTGTAGGTCTTTGCTTTTTGACAATGGGAAAAACAGATGAAGATCATATTGAGAAGGAAACTAAAGTGAAGAACCCACTCTTGAATTATTTGCCTCAAAATTCAGATGGAATGGTAGAGTTAGCCCTCAAATGTAAAGACTGGGCAACTATGCATGGTAAGGAACTGTAGGCCACATCTAGATATGCCTTTGCATATACAAACACACACACACACACACACACACA
>JAQQPU010014137.1:6887-23154 GCA_029168905.1 Artemia sp. Kazakhstan ARC1039 | reverse complement strand
AAAAAAAAGTTGAAAAAAAAGTTAAAAAAAACTGTCAGAAAAAAAAGTAAAAACAAACTGTCAGAAAAAAAATTGTCAGAACAAAAATTAAAAAAAACTAAGAAAAAAAAATTGGTCACTACAAATATTATTTTCTAATAGTAAAAGTCGCAACACACATATCTATATCATTCCCATTTTGAAGTTGGAAAATATGAAATGTGAATTTCTTATGTTTTAAGTGTGTTTCATGACATTCTAAGAGATGAAAAAAAGGTGAAAAAAAAAGTTTAAACAAAGTTAAAAAAAGTCAAAAAAAAAAATATTGGTCACTACAAACATTATTTTTCTAATAGTAAAAGTTGCGACACACATATCTACATCATTCCCATTTTGAAGTTGGAAAATATCAAATACGAAATTTTTGTGTTTTAATTGTGTTTCATGACATTCTAAGAGATGTAAAAAAAAAGTTAAAAAAAAGTTTAAAAAAAAGTAAAAAAAAGAGTGGGGGGGGGGGGTTGGGGGGGGCGGGGGTTGGAGGCAGAGGGAGGGGTTCGGAGGGAGGGGGTGGATGATTGTGGCACTTTGGGCCGGTGGGGAACGAATGTGGGAAACTTTGGGCCGGAATAAAAATAGGTATGATTTACCTCATGTGCTAAGCTCGCAAGCCATTTAAATGCAGTGTTTACATACTTTTTCTCATGTTTTGATATTGCTCTTTACCGACCTTTGGAGATCCAGGCTCAAAAAATATTTAACAATCTGTTAACTATAATAGGGTCTGTATAAATTTTATTAGAATTAATTTCTTTACCCACTAAGAATATAAAAGAATAACTTACTTCTTGCGTGTAGCTTTCGTCAATATTCCTTTTATTTGAATGCATCATTATATTTGAAATGCCAATTCTGAACTGAGAAAATAAAAAATTGTCAGAGTTTTTATATCCGTGTTCAAGGTTAAACATAAGTCAACCACACTTAACAAATTAAATTACAGAAAGAATTTCACAACTTCATACAAAGTAAACGAATCACTACCATGAAAAACACGCACGACTTTTAACAGAAACATCACGCACTTTGAACAGAGATCAGCACGAATTTTTCATGGTAGTTGAATCCGGTCATTGCACTGTCTGCTTGTATGATGGGATACACTCTGCTACCTTATATTATAGCTTCATTCGCTACCTGTCTGTTTGTAAGCATTGTAGCTATATGGGGGGACACCCCGCTACCTTATATTATAGGTATATGGGGAGACACCCCGCTACTTATCGTTATAGCTATATGGGGAGACACCCCGCTACCTTATATTATAGCTATATGGGGAGACACCCTGCTACCTTATTTTGTACCAATACTACTTACAACGTCAAAGTCACAGAAAACCCATTTCATTCTGATTTTGTTTTTTTTTATTGATAGGCATGATTGTGGTGTGGGTTGAGCATAGGATGAAAAACTGTTTTACTTTAAAATTTTTAATTTGGTCTTCCTAAATTGCTTCTAAAATTTAAAAAGTTTCATTACTAACTAAAAACTCTTAATATATTGCAGGGGCTTTCAAACTTTATGATGTAGATAACGACGGTTACATAACAAGAGCAGAAATGTACAACATAGTGGATGCAATATATCAAATGGTGGTATGTAATTTCTTGTTGCGTCAGTGCAAATCGAAGTATCTGATTAGGTGGTGCTTCATAGATTAGAAAAATTGAACTTAAAAAGGTGCTCTTCAAATACTAAAAAAAAACATTAGGTGTAATTTGAAACTTTTTTTTCAGTGAAAGCCCTTACATGTGTGCAAATGCCTTAAGCAGAATACAGGACCTGTTTTGATTCTTTATTAATGGGGAGGGGCTTCATAAGCTTTCTGAAATTTCCCCATATTTTATAAAAATTTCTTAAGGTTCTTATTAAAAATTTTCAAATTGGTTTTGGCAGAGTTCCTGAATCATAAAATTCCGAAAGAGTCCAAGAAGTTGTGGCTTAAGTCATATACCAAAATTTTTGAATATTCTACTGAAACTGTCTTAGGTTTTTACTGCAAGTTTGCTGATAGATTATAGTAGACTTTCTACACAACAGTTCTGATAAATTCTTAGAAGGGGCAGATTCAGAATCTTAAAAAATTTTCGCAATTTTACCAATATTGTCTAAGATACTTACTGGTAGCTTGCCCGCAGTTTCCAATAAATTCTTTGTACACAATTTTGTCAAATTTGCAGTGAAATGGTAAAGTGCATTACGTAACCATAGTCATTACGGAAGAATTGGTACCATAGTTTCGGTGACAGCTGGTACCTAGGGTAATCCATATAGCATAAAGGTGGTTGCTACAAAATAGTGTTTAGTTGTAAGTGCATTAAGCAAAGTTTTAATGGCGCAGCTTTGCTACCACAATGAAAACTCATCAAAATATGTTTCGGATGACTTTTTGAGTGGACGAAGTGAGTTGATAGGTGACGCTAACATCTAAACCATAAACCTCGAAAAGAGAAACTAACCATCTATCGTAAAACACATTTTCTTAGCTATATATTGTGGACCGAAGTTTAAAACGAATTCAAGAGAGATAACCCTCGAATTCAATGCTGATTTTCTGTGCACGCCCTCAAGTTTTATGGAACAAACACTTCATCACACCTTTTGATCAGTAGAGATTTTGTCTGTATTTAGACTTAAATCTGTTTTAAATCTTTAAATCAGAGATCTAGCAAAACTGAATCAGGATTATGTTACTTGTTGTAAATAGTTAAAATTTCGGAAGAATTCTAGCTTTTATTCTATCTTTTTTTCAATTGAACCCAACATGTAAAGTGAAAACAAGTCCAAGTCCAAACTCTTAATTTTTAGCCAAAATATGTCAACAACGCGAATCAATAATACAATGAATATGATAGAGAAGTTCAACGAAGACGGAACTATGAGTAAAAAAATATATTTGTATGGCTTTAGCGTTTTTCAGATTTTTTTCAGGAAAAGTGGTTTGGTATTATGATGTTTAAGCCATTGAAAAAATATTTTCGAATTGGCTTAACTACAAACTATTAGACATTTAAGAGTTTAGTGCCCTTCCTTAGGGTCGAAAGTAAGTGAATTTTACTGCTCTTTCTTAGTGTCAGAAGTAAGTGAATGGCAACCAGCTCTACCTTCATCTCTCCTTCTCTATTTATAAGTGGCCCTCGTAAAGCCGAATACAGGGGATCAAAATTCCTAAATCGCCATTTTTCTCAAAATAGCTTAAAAGTCCAACAAATGTATCTCTAGGGACGACATGAACTCTCCCTAAGAGCCCTTGGGGCAAGGGTTTCACATTGTTAGGGCCCTTGGCCCTGATTATCAGATAAATGCCCTATTTTTTAGCTAAATTCAGCCTAACTTTGAGTCTGTCTGGTTCACCCCACCCCGACTTTCCCTCAAATATTTTGGAATCCTGCTTTTATACTTCCTTTTAGTACATTTTTGCAGGCTCACTAATTAGCTTAGCTTTAAAAATAGACGGTCTGATGATGACTCATAGGCCAACCACGAAAAAGGGTTTCACGATTAAAGTTGATGGGGCTAAAAGTTTGAGCTAAATTCAGTCCAACTTTAAGTCTGTCTGGTTCACCCTATCCCCACTTTCCCTCAGATATCTTGGAATCCTTCTTTTAAACTTCCTTTAAGTACATTTTTTCAGGCTCACTAATTAGCTTAGCTTTAAAAATAGACGGTCTGGTGATGACTCATAGGCCAATCAAGAAAAAGGGTTTCACGATTAAATTTGGTGGGCTAAAAGTTTGAGCTAAATTCAGCCGCACTTTGAGTCTGTCTGGTTCACCCCAGCCCCACTTTCCCTCAAATATCATGGAATCCTTCTTTTATACTATCTTTAAGTAAATTTTTGCAGGCTCACTAATTAGCTTAGCTTTAAAAATAGATGGTCTGGTAATGACTCAAAGGCCAACCAAGAAACAGGGTTTCACGATTAAAGTTGGTGGGGCTAAAAGGGATGTGGTATGTCATTGCTTGGTATGTCATTGCTAGTAGTAAGTCATATAAAGCCGCGGAAGGGACAAGAATATGTGTGCAGTTTCAAGAGGACAATATTTTTATGTAAATATGTGTTTTTTCAAAAAAATTGATATGTTTAAGCAATAAATATCTTTAAGCTTTCCCTCTTCTTTATTCTTTAGAGTATTTCTAGTTCGTGATCACTTAGAATAGACATTACTTTATTAAATTCAACTTTATGCATGCCCCAATACTAAGCAATACTTTTCAAAAGTCATTATTTATTCATTTCCATCATAGGGCTCTCATATCATCACTTAGAATAGACATTATTTTATTAATTTCGATATTATGCATACCTCAATACTAAGCAATATTTCAAAAGGCATTATTCTATTATTTCCCTCATATGGCTGTCATATCATCACTTATAATAGATATTGCTTTATTAATTTTGACTTTATGCATACTCTAATACTACGCGATACTTTTCAAAAAGACGTTTTTCTATCATTACCATCATAGGCCTGTCATATTATAACTTAGAATATCATTTCCATCATAGGGGTGTCATATCATCACTTAGAACAGACATTACTTTATTAATTTCGACTTTTTAGCATACTCCAATACTAACCAATACTTTTCAAAAGACAATATTCTTTCATTTCCCTCATATGGGCTGTCATATCATCACTTAGAATAGACATTATTTTAATAATTTTGTGTTTATGAATACCCCAATACTAAGCAATACTTTTCAAAAGACATTATTGTATCATTTCTGTCACAGGACTGTCATATCATCACTTAGAATAGATATTATTTTATTAATTTTGAGTTTATACATACCACAATACTAAGCAATACTTTTCAAAAGACATTTGAAACACATTCATATTTCAAAGAAGTTGGGTTCTGGTTTTCAAAAATAAGAACATCCACGTTTAAAATACATCTGGTTTTATTAATAATAGTTGATTTTTTAATAAAGTTGGGTTTCCGTTTTCAGAAATAAGAACATCCACATTTGAAATATATCTGATTCTATTAATAGTATTTGATTTTTTTAATAAAGTTGGGTTTTAGTTTTCAGAAATAAGAACATTCATGCTTAAAATACATCTGAGTTTAGTAATAATATTTGGTTTTTAATAGAGTTTGGTTTTATTTTTCAGAAAAAAGAACATTCTCTTTTAAAATGCATCGGACTTTATTAATAATATTGGATTTTTTTTAATAAAGTTGGGTTTTAATTTTCTGAAATAAAAACATCCATGTTTAAATACATCTGATCTTATTAATAATATTTGATTTTAAAAAATAAAGTTGGGTTTTAACTTTCAGAGATAAGAACATCCACGTTTAAAATACATCTTATTTTATTAAGAATATTAGATTTTTAATAAATTTGGGTTTTAGTTTTCAGAAATAAGAACATCTTTGTTTAAAATACACCTGATTTTATTAATAATATTTGATTTTGTCTGATTTTAATAATAATATTGGATTTTTAATATAGTTTTCAGAAATAAGAACATCCACGTTTAAAATACATCTGATTTTATGAATAATATTACATTTTCCGATAAGGTTGTTTTTTTCGGAAATAAGAACATCCACGTTTAGAATACATCTGACTTTATTAATAATATTTGATTTTTAATAAAGTTGGGTTTTATTTTTCAGAAATAAGAACATCCATGTTTAAATACATCTGATTTTATTAATAATATTTGATTCTTTTTAAATGAAGTTGGGTTTTAGTCTTCAGAAATAAGAACATCCACGTTAACATTAAATCTTATGTTATGAATAATATTTGATTTTTTTAAAAATAAAGTTGGGTTTTAGTTTTCAGAAATAAGAACATCCCCGTTTAATATTCGGTTTTATATTCGGTTTATAATAACATTCGATTTTTTAAAAAAGTTGGGTTTTGGAATTCAGAAACAAGAACGTCCACGTTTAAAATAAATCTGATTTTATTATTAATATTTGATTTTTAATAAAGTTGGGTTTATTTTCAGCAATAAGAACACCCACATTCAAAATACATCTGATTTTATTATAAGTATTTGATTTTTTTAATAAAGTTAGGTTATAGTTTTTTGGAAATAAGAGCACCCACGTTTAAAGTACATCAGATTTTTATTAATAATGTTTGATTTTTGAATATAGTTGAGTTTTGGTTTTCAGAAATAAGATCATCCACATTTAAAATACATCTGATTTTATTAATAATATTTGATTTTTAATAAAGTTCAGTGTATTTTCAGAAATAAGAACACCCACGTTTAAGACACATGTAATTTTATTAATAGTATTTGATTTTTAAAATAAAGTTGGGTCTTAATTTTCAGAAATAAGAACATCCAAGTTTAAAATAAATCTAATTTATTAATAATATTTTTTTAATAAAATTGGGTTTTAGTTTTCAGGAATAAGCATATCCACGTTTAAAATACATCTAATTTTATTAATAATATTTGATTTTTTAATAAAGTTAGGTTTTAGTTTACGCAAATAAGAACATCCACGTTTAAAATACATCTGATTTTATTAATAATATTTAATTTTTTAATAGATTTGAGTTATAGTTTTCAGAAATAAGAACATCCAAGTTTAAAATAAATCTAATTTATTAATAATATTTTATTTTTTTAATAAAGTTGGGTTTTAGTTTTCAGAAATATACATATCCACGTTTAAAATACATCTAATTTTATTAATAATATTTAATTTGTTAATAAAGTTAGGTTTTAGTCTACACAAATAAGAACATCCACGTTTAAATCACATCTGATTTTATTAATAATATTTGATTTTTTAATAAAATTGGCTTTTTAATTTTCAGAAATAAGAAAATTTACGTTTGAAATATATCTGATTTTATTAATTATATTTGATTTTGTTTAATAGAGTTGGTTTTTAGTTTTCGGAAATACAAACATCCACGTCTAAAATATATCTGATTTTATTAATAATATTTTTTTTTTAATAAAGTTGGGTTATCGTTTTCAGAAATAAGAACGTCCATGTTTAAAATACATCTGATTTTATTAATGATATTTAATTTTCTAATAAAGTTGGGTTTTAATTCTCGGAAATATGTACATCCACGTTTTAAATACATATGATTTTATTAATAATATCTGATTTTTTTAATAAAGTTGGGTTTTAGTTTTCAGAAATAAGAACATCCACGTTTAAAATACATGTGATTCTATTAATAATATTTGATTTTCTAATAAATTTGGGTTGTAGTTTTCGGAAATAAGAACATCCATGTTTAAAATACATCTGATTTAATTAATAAGATTTGATTTCTTCTTTTCATAAAGTTGGGTTTTAGTTTTCAGAAATAAGACCATCCGCGTTTAAAATACATCTGATTTTATTAATAATATTTGAATTCTTAATAAATTGGGGTTTTAGTTTTCAGATGTAAGAACCTTTATGCATACCCTAATTTTACGCAATAATTTTCAAAAGACATTATTCTATCATTTCCCTCATAGGGCTGTCATATCATCACTAGGTTAGGTTACATTAAGTCAACTGCTTTTAAGTTAGATTCATTTAGGTTAGGTTACAATAAACAACCCGAGTACCTTCAGTCGAATAGCTACATTCACATGTAAAAAAAAGTAAAGATACTGACACATTTTCATTACCTCATCTGCTGCCCTCTTATCGCCTTTAGTTATAGACGGCAAAACACCAAGTCAAACACAAGGGCCTAGTGAGAGAGACATGCAAAAAGTTAGGTTCATTTAAGTTCACTTATCTTGGCGCCACGATACGTGAACCTAAATGAACCTAACTTTCCGCATGTCTCTCTAATAAAATCAGATGTATTTTAAACGAGGATGTTCTTATTTCTGAAAACTAAAGCTCAACTTTATTAAAAAGTCAAATATTATTAATAAAATCAGATGTATTTTAAACGTGGATGTTCTTAATTCTGAAAATTAAAACCCAACTTTATTAAAAAATCAAATATTAATAATAAAATTAGATGTATTTTAAACGTGGATGTTTCTTATTTTTGAAAACTAAATTTCAAGCTTAATACAAAATCAAATATTATTAATAAAATCAGATATATTTTAAACGTGGATGTTCCTATTTGCGTAAACTAAAACCTAACTTTATTAAAAAATCAAATATTATTAATAAAATCAGATGTATTTTAAAGGTGGATGTTCTTATTTCTGAAAACTAAAACCCAAATTTATTGAAAAAAATCAAATATTATTAATCAAATCAGATTTATTTTCAACGTTGATTTTCTTATTTCTGAAAATAAAACCCCAACTTTATTTTTAAAATCAAAAACAATTAAAAGCCCAACTTTATTAAAAAAATCAAATATTATTAATAAAATCAGATTTATTTTAAATGTGGATGTTCTTATTTCTGAAAATTAAAACCCAACTTTATTTTACAAATCAAATACTATTAATAAAATCAGATGTATTTTAAACCTGGATGTTCTTATTTCTGAAAATTAAAACCCAACTTTATTAAAAAAATTCAAATATTATTAATAAAATCAGATTTATTTTAAATGTGGACGTTCTTGTTTCTGAATTCCAAAACCCAACTTTTTAAAAAAATCAAATTTATTATAAACCGAATATACAACCGAATATTAAACGTGGATGTTCTTATTTCTGAAAATTAAAACCTAACTTTATTTTAAAAATCAAATACTATTAATAAAATCAGATGTATTTTAAACCTGGATGTTCTTATTTCTAAAAACTAAAACCCAACTTTATTTTAAAAATCAAATGCTATTAATAAAATAAGATGTATTATAAACCTGGATATTCTTATTTCTGAAAACTAAAACCCAACTTTATTAGAAAAAATCGAATATTAAAAATAAAATCAGATGTAATTTTAA
The DNA here is from genome assembly GCA_029168905.1 of Artemia sp. Kazakhstan ARC1039. Classification (NCBI taxonomy): domain Eukaryota; kingdom Metazoa; phylum Arthropoda; class Branchiopoda; order Anostraca; family Artemiidae; genus Artemia; species Artemia sp. Kazakhstan ARC1039. Next base: position 14,252 of record JAQQPU010014137.1, on the reverse strand, counting down.
AATGGATGTTCTTATTTCTGAAAACTAAAACCAAACTTTACTAAAAAATCAAATATTATTAATAAAATCAGATGTATTCTAAACATGGATGTTTTTATTTCCGAAAAAAACAAAAAAACAACTTTGTTAGAAAATGAAATTTTATTAATAAAATGAGATATATTTTAAACGTGGATGTTCTTATTTCTGAAAACTATAACCCAAATTTATTAAAAAATCAAATATTATTAATAAAGTCTGAGAAAATCAAATATTATTAATTATATCAAATGTATTTTAAACGCGGATGTTCTTATTTCTGAAAACTTAAACCCAACTTTATTAAAAATCCTATATTGTTAATAAAATCAGATGTATTTTAAACGTGGATGCTCTTATCTCTGAAAACAGTACCCAACTTTATTTAAAAAAAAATCAAACATTATTAATAAAATCAGATGTATTTAAACATAGATGTTCTTATTTCTGAAAACTAAAACACAAATTTAATAAAAAATCAAATATTATTAATAAAGTCAGATGTATTTTAAACGAGGATGTTCTTATTTCTGAAAACTAAAACCCAACTTTATTTTTTTAATCAAATATTATTAATAGAATCAGACGTATTTTAAACCTGGATGTTCTTATTTCTGAAAACTAAAACCCAACTTTATTTAAAAAAATCAAATATTATTAATATAATCAAATCTATTTTAAACGTGGATGTTTTATTTCTGAAAACTTAAACACAACTTTATTATAAAATCGAATATTATTAATCAAATCAGATTTATTTTAAACGTGGATGTTCTTCTTTTTGAAAACCAGAACCCAACTTCTTTGAAATATCAATGTGTTTCAAATGTCTTTTGAAAAGTATTGCTTAGTATTGTGGTATGCATAAAGTCAAAATTAATAAAAATAATATCTATTATAAGTGATGATATGACAGTCCTATGACAGAAATGGTAGAATAATGTCTTTTAAAAAGTATTGCTTAGTATTGGGGTATTCATAAACTCTAAATTAATGAAGTAATGTCTATTCTAAGTGATGATATGACAGCCCATATGAGGAAATTGATGGAATAATGTCTTTTGAAAAGTATTGCTTAGTATTAGGGTATGCATAAAGTTAAAATTAATTGAATAATGTCTATTCTAAGATATGAGAGCCCTGATGATATGAGAGCCCTATGATGGAAATGATTGAATTATGACTTTTGAAAAGTATTGCTTAGTATTGGGGCATGCATAAAGTTAAAATTCTTAAATTAATGTCTATTCTAAGTTATCATGAACTAGAACTATTCTAAAGAATAAAGACGGTTTAAGCTTAAAGATATTTATTGCTTAAACATATTAAAAAATATTTTTTTTGAAAAAACACATATTTACATAAAAATACCGTCCCCTTGAAACTGCATACATACTCTTGTCCCTTCCGCGGCTTTATATGACTTACTACTGTTGCTTAGGCGGAACGGGTGTGGCACACTGTGAGATATTAATGTTTCTGATCGGCTAGATTCTTGTGGTTTTCCTCGACTTTTCCAAACCAAAAAGAAATGTAGCTTTCAATTTTGTGTTTTCTTTCGACATGAGAAATAGTAATATTTTTTTACCTGTTCACATAGAATTATTTTATCAATTTCGGTACTTATGCATTAGCTGTTAGCCACGCGATATATTGTGCTAAAGGAAACTAGTCGAACGGGTATCTGGCAATAGAGAATTGGAACGAAAATCGTGATTTGTCATTGCGTTTACAATATTAAAACTATTGGTTTTTGGGGTTTAGGGGAAAAGGGCTACGTGTTTAATAAATGCTATGCTTTACCCCACCCCCCTAATGTACAAATATATAGCCCAAATTTGTTTGTAAACTATTATATTTTCATCATATTTTGCTTTATTTCATTAGCATTAACCAAACTTGACTTCTCGCGTGGGTACCAGCTAATGCATAAGTACCTGAGTTTCGCCTAGGCAGAGTCCAGAGAGATAGAGAGAGAGAGAAAGGGCGAATTGTTTTGGTATAGATAAATATTACTAAACTATTCGAAATATCGGTTTAGTAGTAGATGTAGCAAATAAGTGGCCCTCGTAAACCCGAATACAAGAGATCAGAATTTCTAAATCGCCATTTTTCTCAAAATAGCTTAGAATTCCAACAAATGTATCTCCAGAGACGAAATGAACTCCCCCCTCAGAGTCCTTGGGGCAAGGATTGCACATTTTTGGGGCCCTTGGATCTGATTGTCAGATAAATTCCCTATTTGTGAGCTAAATTTATTCCCACTTTCGGACTGTCTGGTTCACCCCTTCCCCACTTTCCCTCAAAAATCTTGTAATCCTCCTTCTATACTTCCTTTTGGTACATTTTAGTAGTCTAACTAATTAGCTTAGCTTTAAAAATAGACGGTCTGGTGATGACTCATTGGCCAAGCCAGAAACAGGGTTCCACAATTAAAGTCAGTGGGGCTAAAAGGGATGTGGTAAGCCATTGCTTATGCAGAACGGGTGTGGCGCACTATTACTCCTTGATGTTTCTGACCGGCTAGATTCTTGTGGTTTCTCTTGCCTTTTCCACGCCAAAAGAAGTTTATTTTCAGTTTTGTGTGTGATCTTGACTTAAGAAATGGCAATATTTTTTTACCGGTTCACATAGGATTATTTTATCAATTTTGCCTAAGCAGAGTCTAGAGAGAGAGAGAGACGGCTAAGTGTTTGGTTAAAGGAAAATATTACTTAACTATTCGAAATATCCTTCCCCAGACAAAAGTTTTCTAAAGTAAGACTGCGGGCTTCTGACATCGTGGGCTATATATTGTGGTACTTACTCCCTGGATATAGTGCGCTTATAGCAGCCGGGTTAGTAATAGGTGTAGCATCACCACAGGACGAATACTGGCAGGAGCAGCAAACCTGTCTGATATTATCAAAACATAGCATAGTGCTATCAAAATCGTGCAGAATAGTATCAAAATCTTGCCAAGTATTGCCAAAATATTTCGGGGTATTAACAAAATCATGTTTGATATTACCAAGTATCTAGCATTGCGTTATCAAAATCTTACCTGGTATTACTAAATCTTGTCAGATATTATGAGAATCCTCTTTCGTATTATCAAAATCTTATATTGTATTATCATAATCTTACAAGCTATTACATAATCTTGGATGGTATTAACAAAATCGTACCCGATATTGCCAAAATCCTGCCTGTTATTATTGAAATGTTGCCTAGTATTATCAAAATCTTGGAAGATATTTAAAAAATCCTGCTTGACCCCCCCCCCCACCAAAACAAACAAAAGACAGACTATAAGAGTTCCCGCCCCCCGATCCCCTGGTCCTCATGTGTCATGTTTTCCACCCTACTCTTACCCCCTGGCCCTGTATGGCCCGTACACCTCCTCCCAAACCGCTTTTAAGGGTACTATCCCATTATGCGGGCCTCTCTAAAAAGTCAAGTTTGGTTAATGCTAATGAAATAAAATAAGATGAATATAAAATAGTTTAGAAACAAATTTGGGATATATATTTGCGCATTAGGGGGGGGGGGGTAGGGGTAAAGCACTGCATATATTAAATACGTAACCTTACCTAACCTAGGTACCTACCCCCCTAAGCCCCCCAAAAATACGCAATGAAAATCTTGCTAACATTGCCTGCTCTATAACAGTTGAGACGTAAAAAACGGGTTTTATCATTGCCTAGTCTATAGTGATTAACCCGAGAGACCCGCGTAATGGGATAGTACCCTTTTAAGTTAGGTTTTTTGAGGTTAAGTTGCCGCACCAACTTAACCTAGAGGACACATGGGTCACGAGGGAAAAATCACAGTTATAAATACAAAGCGATTACGCACGTTCGGACGGGGAATCACCGCCCGCAAATCACTCATGAAACCAGAAGGAGTTTAATACGCATTAGAAAGATTGCGAGTGGGGGATCATCGTTTGTAATAAGTAATTAAATTTGTAAAAAAAAGTTTGTAAAAAATAATAATACCAGTGGAACTAATGGTCCTGGGTCAAGGTCACATGTACAACAGTTCATTGTCCTTAGTTGGACTAACCAATGTTGCTCAGTTGAGCGTGGTCCTACCCATATTTTCTCAACGTCATGGTTATTTGAAGGAATATCTATTGGTCATTCATTCAAATGTTTCTCCTCATTAGGCAAGAAGTTCATTGCCCAACAGGCAACCTTGAGTACATAGGGGCACTGTAACAGGATACTTGCATTCTACCGGCTCCTGTTTTTCCCGTCGTTCTGGCTTTGTCGGCATTTTCTCTCCCTTATGTGTGATGCAAAAGGCCCAAGTTTGAACTCGCCAGTTTATTTAACTCACACAAACAGAGTTTCATAAATTATGGACCTTCGCTTAATACTTTTTACTGTGTTTTTAAAATAAATATGCAAGCCAATGAACCAGTAAACCGCTAAAAAAAAACATCTTTTTTTACCTACCATAGGAAAACAGATTTCCAATTGGCTAATTTATCTGGAATTTTGAATTCAACACTTTTGGCTCAAAGAATCAGTAAAGGTTTTAACTTGAACTGAACATATTTAATGGCTATGTTATTATAATATTTGAATTTATATGCGACAAGCGAAAGTTTCCCGCGTTAAGCTAATAATAAATAAATAAATACTGAGTTGATGAGATGAATTGATGTCGGAGAATTCTGTGATCTTCTCTTTATAATTTTATACGAATATTTTTCATATAACTCGCCTTTTCCTCTGATTTTTCAAATTTAGCTCCATCTTCAGAAATATTACCTCCTTAAAAACGAGATGTACACGTGCCTGATGATCGACAAGTACGGGTATTTTGTCAAAAAGTGTCCCCAGTCAAAATTAAATATTGCAAATCAACAAGCGTATTTCTGCGTTTATTTCTTGCTACTGGTTCAGACTATATATATTGCATATTGACCCAGCCATTGGAAGAGAATTTCACTAGAAAAAGGGATATTTCTGGCGAAAATGTAATAAAGTCCCAAGTAAATATTAAACTGACTGGGTATGAAATTTCCAGATATTTCCCAAGTTAGTTAGAATTCAGTTCTCTTTAATTACACAGATGTTGCCTAGAAAAAAAAACTGTTGTAGATATCCAAGATGGATAGATTTCCATATCACAGTAAAATTATTATTTCAATTGGACGGATTGAAGGGGTGCTAAGAATTGGAAGTATTTATTAGATGTTTTCCAGAGAATTTGTCTACAGATTGTTTTGGTTACCCATCTGTTTTGCCAAATTTCAAACAGTAAGATTTAAGAGGCCGTAAGAAAAAATTTAAGTGAAACTGAAACTCCCAAGGAGGGTGTAAGCAGGGAGGCATTGAATAAATGGGAGTGGAGGAGGAACGTGCGTAGCTGTGTTGGGCTCAGGTCGGTTGGTGCGGCAGTGAGTTATTAGCTAGCGGATTGAAAGTATCCGGTTAAGCGTCTTCAACCATGGAGATTTAAATGGCACCTCGTCTATACCCCAAAGTAACAACTGTTATTCATGAGTCAAAATCAAATGCTTCTTTGTATTAAGTAGTTTGTTTTTGAAAAGTATGTTTAAATGTTCACTAACTAATGGGGCTGGGAAGAGGCTTATACAAAAAGGATGATCATAAACCTTCCGTAACAAAGGAAATTTTAATCGTGCCCATGTTATGTTTCTCAGCGGCAGAACGTCAGGAAAACGGCACTAAAAAGTGGTATTTCTGGAACCATTGCTAGCTTTGGTAGAAACAAGGACACAGAGAGACTCCAGATGGAGAGCTTAAAACGTCTGGTGATGATTCTTACGATGGCAAATCGTAATATATCCAATATCCTGGTGCAACTTTCATTTCGAAACACCGCCGTTTTCGAGGGGTTTCAAGCTTTTTCAATAATCCTTGAAATTTTTTTTTTTACAATAAACTTTTCGCAATTTGTTCCTTAACAGGATACCTATATTATAGCCATTGTGTCAGAATTAACTTTGAATGGGAAATTCTTCTCATTAAATAAGGTTTTTCTCAACGTACGTTTTTAAAGTTTCGATTACTATGGCCTGTGGCTTGTCTCTTTACTAGGTATGCAGCTATTGCTGCTACAATGTTCTTGTAGTATTAGTAAAACGTTAAAATATGTTCTTCTTCCCCAGCTACCCTCTGGAACAACCTTTTCTGATAATCAGCTTGAGTTTTGGACAGTGGCGTAATTTTGTCAAAATCCTGGGGAAAGGGGCAAAGTTGGAGCCAATCTTACCATAAAGGCAAAGATATACTAAAGAAAACTGACCTGTTTCTCTGGATGCTTAAATTATGCAGGCTTATCCTATTTTTGACAAGATTTTTTGCAAAACCAAATTCCGTTATGGGGGGGGGGAACTTGGGTCTGGAGGGGGCGTTTGCCCCCTCCCTCCCCCATAAAAAACTATTCTCCTGGGCTTGGGCTTACATTGAATTAAAATATTGGTTTACATGGTCATGTTTAAAAAATTAAGTTGATGGCTAATTTTCTGATAAGCGTATTCCTTTTTGAAAAGGAGTTCTACATAGACTTCTGTCACTTGCTATTTTTCAATTATTAATTTCTACAATACTTTGAATATCCCTCCGACTTACTTTCGTTAATCCATTATTTAATGATATGGAGCCTGTGCTGATGAACTCCTGGTTATCAGAAGATCCAAATCAAGCCTCTCCAAACCAGGAAAGTACATTATTGTTACATTTACATGTGTCGGGCTCTATCTTAATATTGATCTCCTTTCATTATCCTCCTTTTTTTATTGATCTCCTTTTTTTCATTATCAACCCTTCTTTGTAGAAATTTTTCAGTTTCTTTTCCCTGCTCTTTTCGTCGGTTACGTCGGTTACATAAAAAAAACACGCATCCGTGATCTTTCTTCTGGCAAAAAATGCAAAATTCCACATTTTTATAGATAGGAGCTCGAAACCTCTACAGTAGGGTTATCTGATACGCTGAATATGATGGTGTGATTTTCATTAAGTTTCTATAGCTTTTAGGGGGTCTTTCCCCCTTTTTTCGAAAATCGGCCAAATTTTCTCAGGCGCGTAACTTTTGCTAGGTAAAATTGAACTTGATGAAACTTATATATTTGAAATCAGAATTAAAATCTGATTCTTTTGATGTATCTATTGGTATTAAAATTCCGTTTTTTAGAGTTTTGGTTACCATTGAGCCGGGTCGCTCCTTACTCACAGTTCGTTACCACGAACTATTTGATTAATGCTATTTTTTGTGATGTTATATTTTGTTCATTGTCTTGTAATTTTTATTCTGGTGTACTCTTATATAGAAATATTTAAGTTTGTAAGGCAAAATGTATAGTGCAAGACAGGGAATTGGAGAGAAGGA
>JAQQPU010014136.1:10849-23158 GCA_029168905.1 Artemia sp. Kazakhstan ARC1039 | reverse complement strand
CCTACTATAGAGGTTTCAAGCTCCTATCTGCAAAAATGTGGAATTTTTCTATTGTTTGCCAGAAGAAGGATCACGGATGCGTGTTTACTTGTTTTCTGTTTTTTTTAGTTTGTTTTTTTTTTCCCAGGGGTGATCGTATCGACCCATTGGTCCTAGAATATCGTGGTCCTAGAAATTAAAATTTCTAGTGCCCTTTTTAAGTGACAAAAAATGGCGGGCAACTAGGCCCCCTCCCACGCTCATTTTTTCTCAAAGTCACCCGATAAAAATTTTGAGATAATCATTTTGTTCGGCATGGTTGAAAATATTATAAATATGTATTTTAGGATGACTTAATCCCCCAAAGTCCCTGGGGGGAGGGCTGAAAGCTATGAACTTTACCCAATGTTTACAGATAGTATTGGTTATTGGAAGTATACAGACGTTTTCAAGGGGGATTTTTTTTCTGGTACTCGCGGCCGCGGGGTTCGGAGGCTATGGAGGAAGTTTTCGTGGGGGAAGGGACATTGCTATGATGGGGGGGCCGGATTTCCCAGCATTATTTAAAAAAATGATAAGAAATTAAATAAAAAAATAAACAAGTTTTTCAACTGAAAGGAAGGAGCAACATCAAAACTTAAGACGAACAGAAATTATTCCATATATGAAAGGGACTGTCCCCTCCTTAACGCCTCGCTCTTTACGCTAAATTTAGACTCTTTCTCACAACTCTATTTTTTAAAACAATAAAAAACTTTAGCGTAAAGAGCGAGGCGTTTAGGAGGGGACAGCCCCTTTCATATACGGAATAATTTCTGTTCGTTTAAGTTTTAATGTTGCTCCTTACTTTCAGTTAAAAAAAAAACTTTTTTTTATTCAATAAAATGAAGAGCTGAGCCTGAAAATGAAAGTAAATTTGATGTACAATGTACAAGAAAGAAGTTTCGTAATCACCAATATGTGATTTTACCCTTCTCATCGTTGTGACTTTTTTTCACCAAGCTATCACAAGGCAACTATTCTGACACAGAATGATGAGCTGAACCCGAAAATCGTATAAAATTGATGTAGTGTCTACTGGAAAACCCGTTTCATATTCATCAATATGCACTTTTTTGTTTTGGTAATAAAAAAACTACAAAATACAATGTTTTCGCAGGAAGTCTAAGTGATAAGAGTGTGTGAACGTTTAAATCATCAAAAATATTTAAAACAGATTATTGGACGGAGGGCTTGGCCCGCCTCAGGACTTAGGCCAATTGTGAGTCGTCAATTAGAGCGCAGGACAAAAACTGAGTTTTATAATGTTGTAAAAGTGCTTTTTTAGAAGATTCGTAAATCAGATTCAGGATCATTTAGAGCAGAATTATACTGGCATTCAGGCATTGCGATTCAAATTATTATGCAGTCATTGTAGAGACTTGGCTATTATTTGCCGTCAATTGAAGTGAGCATTGCTGTACACCTAAGCATGTAAGTTATAATAAAACTATTGCTTTTCTATTTGTGTTTATTATATTTTATATGTCTGTCGCACCACAGTCGCACCACAGGTAGCTAGTTCGCATACTTCCAAGGTAACGCTCCCCATGAATCAGATTTCCATATAATATAACAGGTAATTGATTTCGAGATAACCCAAGGAAAAGAGGTTACATTTATATATTTATTTTATTTTATCGCATTCGGCAAGAGGCGCGATCGGTACACCGCTTTTAATCATAATATTACATAGGGCACAGTCATTAGCGCTATCAGTGGTGCTATCGGAGAATCTATAAGGTGTAAGTTCATAGCTTCAAAGTACAATTTAGATCAATCTTCATTACCGCAATTGGGACAGCCGCCATAAGAGTTTATCCCTACATATGGCGCAGTCGGAAATTGGAGGAAAACTTGCGAACTAGTTAGGCTATAAACCTTGTAATTTAAATTTAATCATTGGAAAGATACAAACATACAAAAAAGGTGATTAGACCTATCACCGCTAAGCTATTACAGGGAAATTCTTTAGAATATCTCATAGGAGATAATAGCCTCCCCCAAAATAGGTTAAGTGAAATAATAAATTTATTTTGAGTTATTCGAACGCAAAAAAAAATCTCAGAAAAAATGAGCGATTTATTAATGGCGCAAAAGTTGGTCGCGAAAAATATAGAAATAGCAAAGTCTATCCCACAGTACAATGGACAATCAGATATCGACGAGTTTAATATCCAATTGGCCCAGTTTGTAGAATTAACAAAAACAGAGCTAGAAATGTTAGTCGACATGCTTCTATTACGATTAAAAGGCCACGCCTTAACCTTTCTGAAGCAGATTGAACATATTTTAGGTGACGACGCCAGCTTGCCAATAAATACAGTGGACAAATTGTTAACGGCATTTAAAGATAGATTTGTCGAAACCAGTTCCATAAATAAATTAAAACACGGAATGGTGTGCTTTGACCATTCACAAAATATAAGAGAATATTTTGATAACATACGCGTTTCAGTAGAGGAAAAATACGGAAGAGGTTCAGGACAACTGTATGAAAAAGTCATACTAAGTACCTTTTTGCAAGGGCTACCCCCAAAACTATATAGAATGGTAATATCCAAAAATATTCAGACATTGGATCTTGCAGTTCAGGAGGTAGATCGATTGATCGAAGTTGATACGATGGTCGCAAATCACAGTAAAGCAAAAATAAATAGCCTAGGCGATTCAAACGCGAGCCTAATCTTCAAGGGCGATCAGGCGTCTCCCAATTTCTTTTCAAGGGATGACTCCCCAGTGCCACAAAGAAATAAAACGCAAGAACCCGCTAGGCAGAAAAAGTGCGTTTTCAGCCTGTCAAACAATCTAATCATGAAATTAACCATACAATAATAAGATGCTATATTTGTAATCGACCTGGACACATCGCGAGGGAGGGCCGTTATGTCCCCAATAACACACCAAGAATTGCTGTCGGCAGTAGGCAAAATTATGGCAACCATTTGTTCGGAAGAACAAATTTTAGAGACGGTGTTGCACTAGGCTATAGACAGGGAAGATTGCGCCAATTAGTACCCTACAACGCGTATCAACCAAATTTGTATAGCCCTCCCCCCAATAGACAAAATAATTATCGGCCGACGAGAAATACAAATTTTTCAAGCAGACGCCAAATAGTTAATTGGCCGACGGGAAATGAAAATTTTTCAAGCCAACGACATTGGCAGTCAGCGCCAGCTGCCGCCACTGACGCAAAAAATCCAAACTATCGTAATAATACCTGGCGAAATTGACAAGCAAATGTAAATCAATTAGATATGCCTACGGAATTTCACGTGTCTGAATCTCTACTGCAGACACCGAAGTATGACACACATCAACAGGGAAACGTTTCAGGCCCCTCAGAAATATAAATTGGACCCAGAGGGTGCCCAGAATATTTTATAGGTCCAAAACAATAGTAGTACCGTCCTGTAGCGGTAGTATTAACAAGTTACCTATATTTAATGATTTTTGTGTAGAAAACGTTTACTTTAAGGCTTTGATTGAAAGTGGTGCCACGGTTAACATCATAAACTCATGTGTATTCAATATGTTGCCTCCCAATATTAGACAACAAAGAAATTTTAATAATCCCAATTTAACTAGCGTGACAGGGCACAAATTGGATGCAAGAGGTTCAATTCACCTAGACATAAAAAGGAATAATAGAATCTTTTCGACAAATTTTATAATATGCGATAACTTTCCGTATGAAGCATTTATAGGCGCAATTTTTTTAAGGTCTAATAGAGTACTATTAGACGTAGCGAACGAAAGGCTTGTCTACCCGGCTAAGGTAGGGGAAGAAATTTCTATATTAAGAAATCGTAACAGAGGTTACAAAGACAACGTAACAATAAATAAAATTTCTGGCGGTATAATGTCGCAATCTTTTGAACCTCATGTCTCGCAAGGAGGACATAGCAAAACCAGAAACTTGTCTAATTATTCTGAGAGACATTGCAGAGATGAAGCAAATTTAAAAAATAAGGGTATTGAATCTGCGAAAATAAAAATAGGAGATATGCGACAGTAGAGGTCAAACGAAATAAAGAAAATAGCGGAATTATGGAAAAACATAGTAAAACCCAACCTGACGCCGCAAGATGCCGCAATGGCGCAGCATAGCGCCAGTATGAATCTAATAAACAATAAAAATAAAGAGAAATATTACGGATTCGCGATAAGGAAAACAAAAATCCCTCTCAAAACGATGCAAAAAACTCAAATATCACAGATGATTGAACCAATCATCGATTGGACCAAACCTAACGTTTGGTCTACATTTACCCGTAGAGCCAGAAGTATCAAATTTATTCCTTTACTATACTAAATTAAAAGTCCACATCACGGAATTAAATGAGCAGCTATTTGCAGTAGTAACAATTCCATTGATAAACCAACAATCCGTTTACGACCTGCACAAAATTTCAGCCTTCCCTGCTAACATAAAGAAGACAAATTCATTTATGACTATCACACCTAAAGCAGAGTATTTACTCGTTGATCAAGATAGACGAAAATATGCCCTATCCAATCCACAAGACTTAAAAGAGTGCTTACTATTCAAAAACCTAGTATGCCAGCTTACGTTACCTATTTATAATGTCAAATCTGGATCTTGTATGTTAGATATATTTTTGAAAGACACCCAACAGGAAGAAATACCAAATTCATGCGAAGCCGTGATAGGAAGTACTAAGCGAGAAATATTCATACACCTTAGAAATGATCTTTGGTTATTTTCTCTTCCAAGAGAAACTGTTGGAACTTTGTCTTGTTATAATAATACAGAAAGAATAGACCCAAGTTACAAAACAGAATTACTGTTACAAAATGTGGGTACGATAACCACAAAACAAGGGTGTCTACTTGTAACTACAGAGTCAACTGTTTGAACGCCGTTAATTACCACGAGCACAAAGATAATAAGTCCCAAAATAACCAACTTCAAGGCAATTAACCTGTCGTACACTATTCCCAATATAGAAAACAAGGAAATGAAAACCTCGATATAGTCCAAAATAGAAAAGAATAAAGGGACATTAAGACTTACAAAAATAAGAGAAGCATTAGACTCCCAGATTCCCCTATTTACAAATGAAGACCAGAGATTAACGTATGTGGATAATAGATACGGATTGTTCTCAACCAATTTCTGGTGGAACATGCTACTGGCCGTATGTTTCGTATTCGCGACTTCCCTGACCATAAGAACCCTATTGACTCTTAATTATGGAAAAAATCCTGAGACTAAGAAGGCGAAAACCAAGAGAAGAACACGGGGAAACAGCTGAAATGCGGAGGTTAAACCCGGAACCCCATGAGAACGTCTAAGCCAAGGAAAAGGGAAGACATTAGAAAACGAGTGGGTATAGAGGTCTCCACTCGTCCTTGCTATGTCTTGTTCCCTCATTGTAGTGTCGTTTACGTAAAACCGTGTGGTTATGACGCTGCATCATGCGTTTTTTAAACAGCACGGATGTGCGTGAACAATGCAGGCATGAAATATGTTGTAAAATTAGACCTCAAACTTAATAACGTAGAATAACCTATGTTAAAGGATTGTTTTAAATCTAAGGGAGAATTAAATAAGTGTTGAAGAATTAAATAAGCCTTTTATCGTTGTTTCCTTTCTCAAAACGAATTTGAAGACATCTCTGTTTTAGATTTCCCAAAGGGAATTGTACGTATATGAAACCAACATGATAATAATGTCGTTTTATGTAGTAATATCAGTATATCTTTATATTGTCTTGTAGGGTAATCTTCACCCTGAAATGCACCTAATTGTATTGTTTATTATATATTATGACTATTTCTTTTAAAGAACTTTTGATTCTGCCTCATTGTTTTTATTACAGGAAGTGGATTGACATATTGGATATTGATCGTTACAATGAGTTGTCCAGTGCAGATACAACCTAGTAGCATCTATTTTCATCATACCTCAAGCAACGAAGAGTACTCACCATACACTCCAGGCAATTTTCATCCCAGCTTCGTCTACGAAAACAACAGTTTCCTTTGATCGGTGTTTTCTCGACCACGAACCATGTTACGTATCAGGTAACATTACATTTGAATATCAGTATCCAGTGCATTATCGAACTATATAATCACATAAATCCTGAGAACCCCATCGACCAGTACAAGATATAAGTACCTAAATATCACCCATGATAATCATTATGGACACATGAACCATTTGACGGTATAGTTATGATATTTGATGATCCCAAAAATTATTTATATGACGCAGATTCACGCGTCGAATCCCCTTCGACCATCTCTCGGAATCTATCCTCTCTTTTCTGTGTGGAAAGTTCATATCTCTGTTATCCCATAAATGTTACGAGATAATTTCTGAAAAATGGACCTGGAAACCAACCGTTGAATTACAAAAACCAAAATTAACCCCAGTGACTATCCCCTTAGTAACAATATACTCCTCCCGCAAGTTAAAGACAATATGTTGAAGGAGTCACTAAAGTTTGATGTCGACCCATTCCAAATCCAAACTTCAATTCCCCTGTGATTAACTAAGGAATCACCACAAAGGTTAATAGATGCAAGCCATGCACTAACAATTTTATAAGAGAACTGTAATCCCTAAGTGCACGAATGAACAATTTTATACGAGAATACATTCTCTACGTGCCTTAAAATATCCCAAAAATGACATGCTGAGAAAAAAACAAACGCACTCCCAGTGTTCGACCCCCTAATGATAAGGCACCCTATGAAGTGTCAAAAAGCAGGTGAGAATGAACTCTGATAGCATATTCCCACACCTGTAGTTGGAAGCATCATTTCCCAGCTGACAATTAGAGAAAGCTTGTCGTGTGAACACAATCATGCTTGAACTGTTCCATGAAGAAACCATATCGTAAGTGCTTTAAAAATTTTGCCAAGACGAAAAGAGTGAAGGACAATAATTTACAACAGAAGGATTGAGTACGCTAAAGACTCGAAGGTGATGAAATAGGTGTGAATTTACATATGTTACTTCTTAATAACTTTGATAACTCAAAAATTCCAATATCCTATCATTAATATTACATAGTAAACATCCCCAGTGAAAGTGTTTTAATGTTACCAGTGAACATGGTAAACCCAATATTGTGTGTTTTAAATCGTTCTTGTATGTAGTGTTAGATGTCCAGATAGAGTTATGTGTAGTGTTGTCGAGCTATTCATTTAAGGTAGCGTAGATAGAAAGCAGTGTGCTCTATAGACAGCAAAATAAAAAAAAACCTTGTAAAAGGTGAATTCCAAAAAAAAAATCTTATGTAAAGGTAGAATAGCCCCAACCTTTTTGGAAATGTAAAAGTAATCAGTGTTAGATGTAGAAAAAAAACTCTTTAGTATAGTAGCTAGGCTAGAACCATGAATAATCTTAGTCCGGTAGATGAATTTTAGATAGGGATGTAGACTAAAACAAGAAAAGTAATAGAGAAAATTTTTAGCACTCCTGATTAAGCCAAAACATAAATATGAAATAATTATGTAGAATAAATAGTTAATAAATTGCGAACATTTCAAAAGCCCAAAGGCAAGCAAGTCCTAATGACGGGACGTCATTAAATAATGGGAAGGGTAATATGTACCTTGAGTAAAATGCTATATATTTAAAATACAAAAATAAAGTTCTTTCTTTCTAAAGATAATACCGACTTCCTCTAATTAAGTTTAAATCTAGTTTCAAAAAAATAAAAGTTCTTAATCAGCAATAAGAAGAATTGCATTTTAGCCTCAGACAAAGAACGGCGCTATCCAGTTTTGAATTTCGCCGAGAAGAGTGGTAATACAAAAAAAACTACAAAATACAATGTTTCGCAGGAAGTCTAAGTGATAAGAGTATGTGAACGTTTAAATCATCAAAAATATTTAAGACAGATTATTGGACGGAGGGCTTGGCCCGCCTCAGGACTTAGGCCAATTGTGAGTCGTCAATTTGAGCGCAGGACAAAAACTGAGTTTTATAATGTTGTAAAAGTGCATTTTTAGAAGATTCGTAAATCAGATTCAGGATCATTTAGAGCAGAATTATATTGGCATTCAGGCATTGCGATTCAAATTATTATGCAGTCATTGTAGAGACTTGGTTATTATTTGCCATAAATTGAAGTGAGCATTGCTGTACACCTAAGCATGTAAGTTATAATAAAACTATTGCTTTTCTATTTGTGTTTATTATATTTTATATGTCTGTATCTAGTCGCACCACAGGTAGCTAGTTTGCATGCTTCCGAGGTAACGCTCCCCAGGAATCTGATTTCCATATAATATAACAGGTAATTGATTTCGAGATAACCCAAGGAAAAGAGGTTACATTTATTTATTTATATTATTTTCTCGCTTTTGGCGAGAGGTGCGATCGGTACACCGCTTTTAATCATAATATTACATAGGGCACAGTCATTAGCGCTACCAGTGGCGCTGTTGGAGAATCTATAAGGTGTAAGTTCACAGCTTCAAAGTACAATTTTAGACTTGACGCGATCAATCTTCATTACCGCAATTGGGACAGCCGCCATAAAAGTTTATCACTACAATCATAAAAACCTGGGAGGGGGCTCATTTGATTGGAATTTACATGCCGTTTTTCAAATGTTCTAACGTTTATATAGGTCTAATGCCCTTTTTTAGGAGCCAAAAGCAATCGTTTTAAAGTAAAGTCCAATTTTTCACAAAAAAAATGTATATTTTTTGGTGTCCTTTCCATATTATGATCTACAAGATATCAGGATATCATGCTAAAGTCTAAGAAGGTCTTTTCTTGCGGTTGAATGTCATAAACCATTGCAAATAAACCATAATGAGATTCTTTGGATCAGTTGCCTACATCATAGAGGGCTTAGGATTTAGATAGGTTCTTTAACTTGTATATGCACCTAACACTGTCCCCCATCTTCTCAGCGGGAAAGAAATCACCAGGGCAAACCGTGGGCAAATTCTGGTTGACGCTGTGCTACATGTTATTCTGCTTTCCGAGGACTTTCTTGAAGAAAGTTCCAGTGCTGCTGAGTCAATTCTACAGCCTGAAGAAATATCGGAACTCAGAAACCTGTACACAAGGCTTATGGACAAAGAAGCGAACTTTGCAGATAAAGAAGGAAACCCTTCCCTAGAAAAAGGGATTGATCGATAGGGAGAGACTGGAACTGCTCCAGTACAGAACCTCGAAACTTTGGTTCCAATACTCCGATATGGTATCTGTACTGAGAAATTTCTTAAGAGCGGAACGATCTGTGTCATGGGATCTCAACTTTAAAACTATCTCTGACATGCTACCTTATATGGTAGCATCTGGGCACAAACATTTTACAAATTCCTGCTAGCTTTACCTCCAGCAAATGGTCAAGCTCCAAGAAACCCATCCTGTCATTTATCAAGCCTTCCAGAAGGGAATGAATGTGATCGGACATTCTAATAAATTCTGGACTAGGCTCTCCACGGATCTTTTCATTAGGCAGGGGACTCATGCGTTGTCTCAAAACGGATGGTTGCCTTAACGATCAAAGTGAAATTACAGAGGTTAAAAGGTCTTTATGGGTTCCGTCTCGACCATTGTGCTCTGCACTAAATCTTCTGATGGAGGGTATGTCATAGGTTTTCTATGGAACTAGTGAAAAATACAAGAAAATGTCTGAACTAAGGCAGCTAATAGATTGTTAAGACACTCAGATCGTTATCGATTTCCTTGAAAAAGGATCACAATTTAACGGCATCTTCAACTAAGAAATATCATCAACGGTCTGACAGCCTACAAATTGATTCCATGTCTAGAAATCTGGTCGCTGATTTTGTGTCGCGACAAAAACAACAGGCACTCCAAATTACTACAAAGAAGAATCCAGGTAGAGATTGTAAAAGACTGGACGCTACCCTCATTTTTTAAAGGTTCATCAAGCTTTTAGGAGGATCAATTTCACGGAATCTGAGTACTTTCAACACGAACTGTGTTCCTACCCGGCATCACTTTTTGATAGTTCTTGCATGCTCCGGTCTCCAAACAAGCCAGATTTTGCCAAGGCTATAGAACAGGCTTGTAATCTTGAGGAGCTCTCTATTCCCCTTCCCAAAGACATTTTATTTATCATCGATAGTGGAGCTCTTCTGCACAGAATTCCATGGGCCAAAAAAAAAACGATATTCCTAAATCCTTGACCATTATGCTAGTTACGTGCCCCAAAAGTATCCATCTGCCACTATTATGGTTAACAGCTACGATGGCTGAGCTACCATAAAGGATATGGCCCAGTGGAAGAGAAGTAGTATAATCGGTGGTTAGATCTTCTTCACCGCAGATATGCAGCTGAAGGTATAAAGGATGAGTTCTTTTCCTGCAAGAAAAACAAGGCCAGGTGTATCTGCGAGTTTGCTTTTTATCTCCGATCATAGGGCTTCGTCGTAGTCCAGTGACCTATCAAGCAAGAAACTATTCTTTTCACTTGAGCCAAAGTTGAACAAAACTGCCCAAATATAGGATATTCACAAATTGAAAGAGAAACTGGGCCAAGAGATATGTCATTTGATTCTTTTTGCTCACACCACCTTAGGCTGTGACTCTACTTCACGCATCCACAGTGTGGGAAAAGGCCATGCTCTGAAGAAGCTAATAGTAGTTGCCAATTTTCGTAAATCAGTTGCAGTTTTCATGCTGAAGTCAGCTTCGAAGGAGGAAGTAAGGTTTTCTGGAGAAGAAGCTATGCTATAGATATATGGCTCACCAAAAAGGGGAAATCTGAATGAACTCCACGGGGAAGTTTTTAAAAAGAAGATGACTACTGCTAGCACGTTCGTCCACCCAAAACGTTTACCACCAGCTTCTGATGCGGCTAAATTCCACAGTTACAGAGTTTTCTACCAAGTTCAGTTATGGAGTGGAGATCCTAATTCTGAACTTAAAGCCAAGGATTGGGGTTGGAAAAATAAGGATGACTTCTTGTATCCATTGACTACTGACGTCCAACTGGCCCCTTGTCTGCTTCTGAAAATCTTGAAGTGCTCCTGTCAACTGGAATGTTTCTCAACGAGATGTAGCTGCTTTAAAAAAAACGGCTTAGTTTGTACTGCAGCATGTAAAACGTGCAAAGGGACAGCATGTTCTAACTTTCAAACAATCGAAGACTATAACGATAAGGAGAACGTCGAAGCTTAGATATCTGAATCAAAAGAATAAATTGTCAATACTAGTCAGAGTTTGATTCTGTCTTTCAAATGTTCATGAAGTTGATTCGATAATTTTACCAGTCGTGAAGACTAGTCGGCCGGTTGATAAGAGTTTATTCCAAGAGAGATTTTAAATGTCAACTGCTGAAAACTAGTTCCATAGATGACTTCTCTTTTCTAATATTTTTAATTTTTTTATAAACATCTTGCAATCACTTTTTTTAGGTCGACCAATCAGCTGATGGAGCAAGCGACGATCAGATTCAGGCTAACTAATTATTAGATCCCGAAACCGACAATTTAGCCAGCAAAAGATAGGCTGGTAAAAAAAAGGGGGGGTCAAGACTACGAGAAGCGTAAAAATCTCATATTAATGATTATGAAACCTTTTTTATATACCGTGCATCAAATTTGACTCCATTTTCGTACTCATCTCGTTTTTTTTATATCGGAATAATAATTCAGTTCCATAAAAATGAAAAATTACCGGAACATAATTTTTTTGTTAGGAAAGGGAGAAAACTGACACGATACGTAAAAAAAACTAGTTTTGCGTTGACCTAGAATGAGCGACTTTGAATATGTGGTTCAGCTTTTGTTTTTCTCTATAACATGGTGCAAACATTATTTATGTTGCAATTTGTTTAGGGTCAAACACTAGCTTGCCTGTACGTAAGCGGAAAAGAAATTATAATGAATAATCAAGTCAAAATCAAAACGAGCAAAAACTAGGATGAGTTGGGCTGACTCCTCCGATGCCTTCTAAGGAAGAGAACATAATTCGTCCTTTGCTATAACTATACCTTACTTCAAATTTTGTGTTTTTATTTCTCATAATATAAAAAAAAACATCATAAACAAGATTACTGAAGAAATAGATGAATTCAGATTAACAGTTCAACATATAGTACCAGGAGCCCAAAAGTTCTCCAAGCCCTGGCACTCGACACGTGGCATATGTATATATATATATTTGATTTTCCCTGGATCTTGTTTTCTAACTGCAGATAATGCAAACTTCTTCTTGATGTCACGGCATCATCATATGTTCAAGTAACTAAAAAACAACAAGTTTTTTTTAACTGAAAGTAAGGAGCGACATTAAAACTTAAAACGAACAGAAATTAT
>JAQQPU010014135.1:4753-23158 GCA_029168905.1 Artemia sp. Kazakhstan ARC1039 | reverse complement strand
CCCATCATTCCCCCAAACACATCCAATCAAAATTTTGAGATAGCCATTTTGTTCAGCGTAGTTGATTTCCAGATAGAAAATATGTTTTTAAGGAGGACAATCCCCCACAACCCTCAGGGCAAGGGTTTTAAGTTATGCCCTTGGGGCATATAAGGTTTTTTATAGAAGGCGGTATCGTAGAAACTTCAAAAAAGGCTCATTCGATTGGAAATTCCAAGGGATAGTGCCCTTTGTAATAGTCGAAAGTGATTTGAGGGCAACTAACCCCCCTCTCACGCCCACCTTTTCCCCAAACACATCCAATCAAAATTTTAAGACAGCCATTTTTTAAACATAGTTTTAAGTTCCGGGAATTAAGTCTTTGAGGACTAAAACTCCCCCAAAGCCCTCAGGGCAAGGGTTGTAATTTAAGGATTCTCCGAATCCTTCATATTATTTCTTATGGAAGGGACGCTTGTATAAACTTTAGAGAGGGCTCATTTGATTGAAAATTGAAAGTTCTTGTTCACTTTTAAAGAGTCAAAAGAGATTGAATGGCAACTAGCCCCTCTCCCTCCTCCACGCCCTAAATGCATCAGATAAAAATTTTGAGATATAAATTTTGTTAAAATAGTTCAATTTTCTGATAACAAAAAACTCCGGTGTCGACACAGCCCACCAGGGACCAGGGGTAGGCGTTGTAAGTTATTTCCTGGGGCATAACTTATTAAGGGGGGTTTATAACTTATGGGAAGGGGTTTTGTATGGGTAGAACACATAGAAAATCTATTATAATTATCCAATTATAAGGTTAAAATACATAGTCTATGATAGATGTAAAATTGCTTTGGCACACAAATTCCTATTAAGTTCAATTCCAAACAGTCGGGATCCCTTTGTGTCAGCAAGTGAAATGGTCTAAACCCCCTTATTGGAACTATTTTTTCAATCCATTTATTGTTGTCAATCGCTGTTCACAAGTTATGCCAGCTGTCTATTGTTCATATATAAGGTTTTTATCAAAGAGGTAATCGTATAGACTTTGAAAAAAACCTCATTTGACTTAAATTGAAAGTTCTAGATCCGTTTTTTAAAGTCAAGAATAATCGGACAGTAAGCACCCCCTCCCCATGCCATAAAAACTTGAAACTTTTTGCAATCAAAAACGAACAAAAATTAATTAAAAAAAAACTTTCCGAAAAATAAGTTTTTCAAAGAAAACCAAAGACTATTTTAAACTTGAGCTCAGGAGATACAAATACCTGTTAAAATTCAAACTCAAAACGACCAGAAATTACTATTAAAGAATAAATGAAACCCAAAACGAACAGAAATTAAATAAACAATCATAGCAAAAAACATACAACAAGTAATAATATAAAAGAATAAATAGATCTTAAAGCGAGTAATGCTTAGATTGAATATGAAAATCAAGCTTAAAACGAAAACAAATATTTTGCTATTAAAGTATAAATGAAACTTAAAACGAACAGAAATTAAATAAACAATCAATGCGAACAAACATACAATATATATTAATGTAAATGAATAAATAAATCTTAAAACGAGTAAAACTTAAATTGAATATGCAACTCAAGTTTGAATCGAATAAAAATAACTACAAACAAGAGTTTGGGTATCGTCTCACTGCAGAAGCCTAAAACCTACTGCGTCATTCGCGCTTTACTGAAAACGAATTATATTACAAATGTTTTCTTTTGTGCTTAATATTGAAAATAAATAATAAAATTACAGTAAAATTTTGAACTGATGAACTTTTAGCAATTAATGTCATTATGCATCAAATAATCAGTTTAATTTGTTAGTTCTTTTCAAGATTGGTCAAGACAAAAATAGTTTCACTACAAGCAAAATTTGGATACTGCCCTCTTCTTTATCTGTAAAAACCTAAAGCCTTCTGCGTCATTGGTGCTTCACTGAAAACAAATTACTCGTATATTACAAATTTATTATTTTCCAGTTCTTACAGCATTGAAAATGAAAATAAAAATTACAGGGGAAAAAAAAAAAATCTTGAACTGATGGATCTTTCAACAATTAATATCATTATATATCTAATATTCAATTTGATTTTGTTTATAATTTCCAAGACTGTTCACGACTCATATAGTTTTGCCATTTTTTTTAACTTTGCCATTTTTTGTAACTAATTGTGTTAGTTTGTTATGAAAACATTCTATGGCTTCTAGGCATTTCTATTTAATCGGAAAACTGCACCTCAAACTTTGTGGAACATGCATTTTCTTGCATGAAATACCAAAATGTAATAAAATGTCTAGTTTCGGAGTGTTCCACCAGTCAAAAGCAAGTGCCATTGGTATTTTTGAATCCGCATGGTCAATTTAGGGGTGTGGAGGGTAGGCTAATTCTCGTAGCAGCCCCATTCTTTCGTGGTATGGTTCACATTTTCAACACCTGGCGTCCGGACTGTCATATAATCTACCAAGCATACAACTACCCCAAATCCGTATCAATAAATAAATAAAACCCAAAAAGAACAAAAATTAAAATAAACATTAGAGTCAAACTCAAAACGAGCATAAATTAATGTGAGTAGGGTTCAAAACCCCTTTGTTTACTAAAAGCCAGAATATAATTTGTACTTTACTGAAAAAAAAATCAAATGAGTTTACTGAAAAAAAAATGTGCATTGTCAATTTAACCTACGTATGCTGATATTTATTCCCAAAAATCTTCATTAATTTTTGATTTCTTAAAGTTACAAAAGTGAAAATATTTCAAAGAATTGTTATCAGTAAAGCGCCAATGACGCAGTAGGTTTTAGGCTTCTGCAGTGAGACGATACCCAAACTCTTGTAGGTATTTATTTTTATTCGATTCAAACTTGATTTGCATATTCAATTTAAGTTTCACTCGTTTTAAGATTTATTTATTCATTTACATTAATATATATTGTATGTTTGTTCACATTGATTGTTTATTTAATTTCTGTTCGTTTTAAGTTTCACTTATACTTTACTAGCACAATATTTGTTTTCGTTTTAAGCTTGATTTTCATATTCAATCTAAGCATTACTCGCTTTAAGATCTATTTATTCATTTATATTATTACTTGTTTTATGTTTTTTTGCTATGATTGTTTATTTAATTTCTGTTCGTTTTGGGTTTCATTTATTCTTTAATAGTAATTTCGGGTCGTTTTGAGTTTGAATTTTAACAGGTATTTGTATCTCCTGAGCTTAAGTTTAAAATGGCCTTTACTTTTCTTTGAAAAACTTATTTTTCGGAAAGTTTTTTTTTAATTAATCAATATAAATCCCATGCACGGGTACTTCAAACGTAGAGCAGCCATTTCCTCAGACAGAAGTTTCCAAGTATTTTCGATTGAATACGAGCTAGTCTGAGGCAGTAAATATACGGAACCTACCATAATATACATTACCGAGCAATTTGAAAGAAGCATAATCCATACAACATTCTCAGATTTATCAGGTAGCCTTTTAACTGAAACAAATGATCTTTTTTTCATAAACACAGAGAGACCCCAGTACGTTCTACTATTTCTACTTTTTTTCCTGCATGCTTTAAACTCTTCATATCCCTCAATATTCAAAGTTTCCTCTACACTTTTCCACGTCTCTACAATACCCAGCACGTCAAAATCGTTGGTTTGTTTAATCCTTTCCAACTTCTCACTTGTGATACCTTGAATACTACAATGACCAAACAAAAACATTCAAATTGTTTCCCATGCCCCGCGAGTTCCTATTTTTCACTGTTTTTCACTTAATCTTGTTCTACACTACTATTGAGGCTTATATCTCGTTAATTCAAGTTCTGATAGTCATTATCTTTGCCCTCGCTCCCTAAAGCTGATTCAAATTCTGACACAACAGTTTCTATTGACAAGGATCTTATTCTAGCGTCTCCTGAAACTGCTTGTTTTTTCCCTGTGAGTGTGGGAGCTCGTTCCCTATTCTGGATTGTTCACAGCTTCAACTTGGGTGCGTTGATTATATGATCACACAGTGCCAGTTCCTCTATTATACTCGTAAGTGGTTTCATTAACTATTAACTTCATTCCCTTCCACTTCGGTTTCAGGTTCTGGGTACGGGCCTCTTAATGTGTCGGTTCTAATTTGTTTCTAATCTCTCGTTTTTCAGGTGAATAATCCAGAGTCACAAACGTTCACTCCTGTACAAAACTCTCCCGTTGCGCAAAACAATGACTCTTTTATACGTATTTGAAAACCGAACTAGTATAGGACGTGGTCCCGATTTTGATGGCAATCTGAAAACATACTGTAAATCGTGAGGCCGAATGTTTATTTGGGGAACCCTTCTTGCAACATATTATGCTAACTCTTCTTTAAAAGAAATATCAGCTTTGCTTTCCTGCAACCTATAAATTACTAACTTCTTCCTTCAAGCTTCTTTCTCTAGAATTCGTATACGGGAGTCCTGGATTGCACTTACTTTCTCTGCGCTTTGGACTCTAGTTTTTACTGCAGATATTTCTGATTTTATTACTGTCATTTCAACTCTTAATTCATTGGACAAATGTTGTATTGCCCCTCTCGCTGAGTTCTGAGCCTCTTGCAGGCTATTTAGCTTCGAATCCATCGCTTGTAACTTTTTGGGCAGTATCTGAATCGGTGCTAAAATAACTTCTGTCATCTCGTAGCCTAATAAATAAGCAATAAAAAAAAATACTCGCAAGGAGAGTACCCTGTTTGCACGTATTTGTGAACCCAGTTTGCATGTTTACTGTTTCTCAGGTGGGATAACCTTCAAATATCCATAAATCACACGTTTATGTGCACTTCTTTTGACTGAAAATAATTAAGTCTTTATCACCCACAGCGAGCTTATCACTTCCATTAATCTGATGAAGTTTACTATTTCACTTACTGTGAAACTTATATTATTGCTGAAATAATTGAAGTTCATGGCAGTGAAATAATGAAATTCCCAAGTAAGTTTTGAAATGTCCTAAAACAGGTGTTTCCACGTCGAAGACTGACTGAACACTGAATGAAATGTGGAAGTCAAATCTGTGAAATAGTCTTCATTAGAATAAATTTGAAAATCCACGTTTTCAGAGATTGGTTGTTGCGGATAAAATTGTTCGTAGGAGCCATGTATTACACTCACGTCAACATTTTCTGCATTGAAGAGATTTGGAGATTAGATGACTGAAGGAGAAGATTCTTTGTGCCGTAGATATGCCATTTCTAGGAAAAGACATCCTTTGTCGATCTAACAATTTTACTCTCGGTATCTTTTTCTTCTTTGACAAGACTGATGTTCTTCGCTTCCTCCATGAGTTGAGACTGATGACTGATGAGGTCTTTCTTTGTCGGGGTTTCAATCGCTCACCGAGGGATCGCATGCCGGACCTGATATTGTTGGATTGTACTGGCATGTTTATTAAGTCAGGAGGAACAGTAATTATAAATATGGGCGCCCGTAGGCTGAATTCCAGGGAGACTTAACTGGTCTAATTGGCACTTTTAATGCTATATAATAGACACCTCAAAACAAAAATATAAACACAATGAAGCATCATTCAGCCAGGAGGGGTCTGGTGCCCCTCCTGCGCCCCTTATGGGCACCCATAATTATGAACTTATCCCTGATAAAGATAGGAAGATACCCAAAAGAAGGGAGCAGTAATCGTAGTAGTAGATGTTATATTAGCAGTATGTAGATAATTCCTTTTGGTTAGATCAACATTCCCATCAACATAACTGAAAGTTCTAACATAATACTCAATGCACTTCACAAGGTATTGCTAATACACCCTTTTGCAACTGCATACACAGAGTATTTTAATTTACTTCAACTTCGTCATCAGCATTCCCGAAGTTTTTACCTTATTACCCTTAACTGTGGTAGCGGTCGTAGCAGTAGTAGCCATAGTATTAGTAGTAGTGGTAAAATCAAGCACATTTTCCCTTTCGGTCAGTTGAACATGGCCCCTACGTAATCGCTGTAATTTGCTATGTGACGATTTGCCCCACCCCCTCAACAACCCTAGTTCTTCCAAGCTGAAATTTAGCTTATTCAAAAATATTATCAAAACTAAGATAAGCCCGAATAATTCAAGCATCCAGAGAAACTGGTCAGTTTTCTTTAGTATATATCTTAGCCTTTATGCTACTATACAGTCCATTTTTCATTTTTGTCTGTCATTTTCACTTGATCTGGGAAAATTGCCTCTAACTTTGCTCCCCCCCCCCTCCAGGATTTTTATAAAATTACACCACTCTCCCCCTTTCCATATCCCAAATCCCAAATGTAAAAAAGTGAACAAATTGTATAAATTACTGCCCTTATCCTAGGGTTGTGGGATCTTGTAATCTTCAATGGTATAGTTATTGGACTTTTTTGTTATGTTGAAAATATTGTTATCTTAAAATTTTAATCGGATGCCTTTGGGGAAGGGCAGTGAAAAAGGGAGTTGGAGGGGCCTAGTGCCAAATAATCTGCCATAAATGATCGGCCACATTATGACTGCCATAAAACTCTCCACTGGTGGAAAAAGAAGATAAGTTCAAGCTGCGGTAACTAGAATTTACCATCGATGCAAAACTATACTCTTTCCTGGCTCACTGTCTAAGTCATAACTAATCAAAAGCAACGCAGTACGCACATGGAACAGAATTGTGTTAGATGCAACGCTATAGCGTTGCTTACACGAAAGAGCCATGAGAATTCAACGATTCATTACTTATTATGGTTAATTAAACAAATAAAATGCCTCAAAATAAGTTATTCAAAGAAAAATAAAGAATTTCCCCAAACAAAAAATGAGTAGAAATGAAATTGAATAATCTACCAAGGGTAAAACTACCACAAATCACCATCAATAAGTAAAAGAAATCCGAAATGAACACAAATAACAATAATCAACCGATTCAAACTAAAAACAAGCAGAAATTTACAAGAGTAAGGCTGACAAGCCCTATATCCAAGTCCAAGCCCCTATACCCTATACTGTACATAATTTTCACTTTACTGAAAAAATAAGCTGCTGGATTGTAACATTGTAACAGGTGTTGTTACATCTCTTGTTGATCGTGCCCTAAAAATTTGCTCTGAATCTTACATCACAGATGAACTAAATTTTATTAGAGACATACTTTTTGGAAACGGTTATCCTATTGTCTTTATTAATAATACAATTAGCCGAAGATTGGCAAGACACTCCCGTAAAATTAAGGGTCTTTTACAATGTTAAGTTCCCGTCAGGCCCTCAAATATAATTTACCTTCCATGCATTCCAAAAGTTACAACAAGTTTAAAAAAAGTTTTTACAAAAAATAATTTTTATGTTGTATTTACAAATAATTTTAAAATCATGAATTTCCTAAACTCTGGTAAAGATATAAACCCAGTTACTCGCCAAAGAGGGGTTTATCAAATACCATGTGACTGTGGCCATTTTTATGGTGGTAGAACCCATCAAGATTAAGAAAAACGCCTACAACAACACAAAGATGACATAAATAAAGCTTTAAATTCTAATAGTACAAATATTTCCTTTGATTCTTCTTTAAGCAGTCACATATATGATAACCCTAGTCATAAAATGCTTTTTGAAGAAACTTGCCTTATTAGCAATGATTTAGGTATAAAAATAGGTTGTTCGAGAGGCAATTGAGATTAAAATCAAAATAAATAGTAATATTTCTTTAAATAGAGATTTGGGGGATATTCGCTTAATGCCCTATACACAAATTTAATTAAAAATGATTTAACTAATCATGTTAAAAAAACAGTAAATAACTCCACTCAACCTGTTACGAATAGACCATCTGGGCTGGCTGCCAAGAAGGCGAGATTAGCTTTAAAATCTTGTCTGTAAGTATTTTTATCCCATTTGAATGAATTGTTCTCTGTTAAATTCCTTTGGAGTACCAGTCCTGGTTGAACTTCCTTGAAGTACTGATATTAGGGCTGTTTTAAAAGATTTTTTTTAAAAGCCTTTCAGTTTTAATGATTGAATTTTAATGTAAGTTTCTTTTGTATTGTTTTTTTATTCTCTTCGTTTGTTTTGCTGAGGACGGCCCTTGGATATATGGTCGAAATATTCATTTAAAGTTGCGTTCCACTGTCTTGTATAAAAATTTCCCTGTTGTTCTACTTATTGTTTATTATGGTAAGGCAGTGTGGTCTTCGTCGCTATTTACGTTTACAATCCAATATGTATACACCTGAGATGAAGGATGCCTGGTGCAAGCTTTACCTTGTCGAGCAAAACCATGAATCATTCAATGGTGTAATTCATGGACTACCCAAGATTGAAGTATTACCGTGATTATAAAATTTTAAGTAAAAAGAGCGGATTGTTTGTCACTCCGACTGTTATTTAAATACAGGGCAAATAGGTGGAAGACGAATGCCATCTATAGTGTATTCAATGCTATTATGTCTGAGCTTGCATCTTTGCTGGTAACTTGAAAAAGTTTCTGAATTATTTTGAGGTCCTTTCCTATTGTTATTTACCCTCTAAAGATAGATTTTTTGTCAAGTAGTGTTTGTATGATCTTCTCCATTTAGTAGAATAAGCCCTATTCCCTGGGTATTTTCACCAGAGCCATCATTTCTCGGGTAGATTATCACGCCATCTATAGTATCATTTTTCTATAGCGCCATTTTTGATTTCTTATCGTTAAGAAGCGTACTGGGAACTAGCAGAAGAGGGAAAGGAACCTCCCGCAAGCGACGTATTGTATCCGCCGGTATTGGGTTACCCGTAAATTGCAGAGGACAGTTGAGGGGGTCCTTACACTTCCCTTTTTCCTTCATTCTGTATGTATTCAGCATTTGGTGCTGATGGCGTGGACCGCTGGAATGCTCGTTTATTGTCCTGTTCTGAATTTTGTTCAATATAGTACCGAAAAAGGATTTTCTGAAGATATTATGAAGAAACATGTGTCTGAATTTTTCAAGCTCGCCCAGGTTTCTGAAGCAAGGAGGCAAATCTTCCAGTTTTGCCTTCCTGGGGAAATTCAGCCTAAGAGAGTGGGTACAAATGCGTTAATTAATAGTTTCTCCGATATTATCGATACTATTGTAAAGTATGATGCTGATGATGTTGGTCTGCCAGTCTTTGTTATCCGCCACCCTAGTGAAGTACCACTTATTCCTGCCGATGCTTTTTGTGCGTTGAGTTGCCGCGTAAACTACTGTTTGTCTCAGCTACGCTCTTTGTCTGAATGTGTGAAAACTCTCCTGCCTGGAACAATTGGATGTCCTCCGTCTTTAATGCAAGAATGTACTGTCTCTTCAAAACCGTCCTGTGCAGTTATTCTAAAAAACCCACCTACTGATCTCAAAGATCCTATGGAACGCAAAGAAACCCTTGATACCCTGGATGGTCATGATGGTATCGTAAGTGTGAGATCTGATCCTGTAAAGAAAAGATGGGTAGTCCATACCCAAGATAAAGTCTCAGCCGTCTCTCTCGCCGCCGCTACATTTAGTCAGCTAAATGTATCCACTCATGTCCTTAATCAAAAAGTGCTTGGTATTGTGAGTAACATCTCTGTTGTTGAGCAAAAATCAGAGCTTATTAGTATGATTCCTGGTCTCGTTGATGCAACTAAAATTGGAAGTTCCGGATCCTTCCGCCTTGAATTTCTAGACGGTGCTGCCTTAAATAAAGCTAAAAACGAAGGTTTGTGTTTGGGATACAAGCTTTTTAGAATTAGACGTTTTCAGAAGTTACCTCCTAGATGCTATCGTTGTCAATCGCCGAACCATATTGTCGGACATTGCCCACTCCCATCGACTATTCAAAAGTGCTCACGGTGCGCTGCTGGACATTGTAACATACGTGATAATACTTGCACTGGAAGCCCGAATTGCGCTAACTGCGGGGGAAATCATGTTTCCTATAGTCTCAGATGCCTAGTGTTAAAAAAAAACCTCTGAATAAGGATAGAAAATGATTGTTAGTGGCAATAGATTTCTCTTTGTTTCACTTAATATTAACGGAACCAAAGACAAAGATCTTCTTATTGATGAGCCTTTTGATTTTGATATAGTTTTCCTACAGGAACACGTTTTTACGTGAAGCTAAAAAAGCGCGTGGTTGACCTTCTGGGGCCTTGCAGCTTTAGTTCGGCTTGCTAAGAAACCTGAGCTTATTTCCTCTGATCATAATTTACTGGCAATAAAATGCAGTAATATGGTCTTGATCAATGTCTAAAAGTTCTTCAATATTGGTATTCCAATTCTTTGGTTTGGTTAAAATGGATGTCTGATATATCCGAGCCTATCTCAGTAAAGAAAGGGGTCAGGCAAGGTGGTGTGCTGTCTCCATATATTTTTAAAACCTTGCTTGCGGACTGTTTGTGCTGTCTCCTACTGTGTTTTTAGAAAATACTGCTGTTAGTCACATTGCCTATGCTGATGATGTTCTGCTAGTTAGTCATCCTAGGTCAGGCCTCACAAAGAACCTAAATGTTCTGATTAATGTTTTGAGTATGATTAGGCTTTCTGTAAATGCTTCAAAATGCGAATTTCCGTGTTTTAATACTTCTAACCCTGCTCCTTCTTTACATGTGGGTACAATGCTACTCAAGTGTGTCTCAAAGTTGAAATGGCTTGGGATTGCTTTTTCTCATACACTTTCGACTACCTGCTCGTCTCTGGTTCCTAGTTCTCTGCAGTGCATTCGATTCTCATATGGTAAAATCTCGCCTAATAGAGGGAGGTACAGCCACCGAGGCTTATGTAAACTTTACCATAGTTTGCTCTCCTGCAATTCTTTTTCTTTCCGGTTTGCAACCTCTAATGCGCATCGGTTTGCAGCCTCTAATGCGCAAAAGAGACCGTCTTCAGCTAAGGAGAGGCTATTTTAAATATTGTAAATTCCTGCTATATTTGCAAAAGTGGTACAGAAATCACAAGATTATTAATCATTTTGGACTTGTCGACCCTCTAGTGCTGCTTGACAACATCGCTAAAGATCTGAGCACCAATACTCCAAGGAAGAAATGTGCCAATGACTCCCTCACTTATTTGTTTCCAGATTAGTGATTCTATGGATATTGTTCAGTTATTTATGTTGTGTTTTCCTTATTATGTGGATAATTTTTTTTTTTTACTCCGCATTTATTTTATTTTGCGGGTTACAAATAAACTTACTTACTTACTATAGATATGGTTTTTTGTTTTTGTTTTTTTCAGGAGTATAACTTTATTTACACATAATTTACAAAACAGAAACGCCAAGCAACCTTTCGGTGCGTTAGGCCAACTCCAACATCAAACACATAACTCAATGAAAATAAACACAAACAACACAATGTCCCCCACCGACAGGCTAACAAAACAACACAACCAAAAAATCCAAAATGGGACTACTAAAAAAAAAAAAAAAAAAAAAAAAAAAAAAAAAAAAAAAAAAAAAAATTGGAAAACATTATTACAAAAATTCCTCAATTTTCACGGAAACTACCTCGGTCGTGCTCGAACACAACTCCAATTGGTAAATGACTCCAGAAACCCGGCAAAACATGCCGAGCAGAGAACTATGACGGGGTTGTTTTACACTGCAGCCGCCGAAATGCATCTGCATTTCTTGTATTATAATTTTGAAGATCCACACCAGTTAGAAACATGCCATTAAAAAATTCTGAGGTAAGGTTATTAATAATATCAAACACTACCATAGATCGATAAAAAAGGAATGTACCTGCTAGAGGAAGGATAGTCAGTTTTAAATACACATTTCTCACTGAATCTCTTGGTCCATAATTTGTTAAAATCCTAATGGCAGACTTCTGAAAAGCTCTAAGGCGTTTCAGATGGGATTAGAAAGTTGAAGACCAGACCGAACAACAATATAAAAGATAACTTTGGACAAGTAAAAAATACAAAAGTCTAAGGACAGTTTTCGGAAAAATATGCTTCAATTTCCTAATAATTTCAACATTAGGGGCAATTCTAGATGTTATACAATTTATATGGTCTGAAAAACTAAGAGTCTCGTCTACAATAATGCCTAAATACCTAGTCAAGTGCACTCTATTAATAAATAGATTTACACACCTGGACATATCTACCCAAGGATAATGTATTTTAGAACGAGCAAACAACACATAATTATACTTCTTAAAATTTATTTTTAATATTTTCAAATTTATCTAGTATCATCAGCAAATAAAACTAACACTTTTACAGGGATCACATTTGAGTGTTTATTACAAGCTCTGCCATACGGCCACATGGACCATTATACCAAAATGGGTTGGGAAAGAACAAAAACTTTGACTACATCCATTCAACAAAGGAGCCCTTAGACTTTTTGCGTGTCAGATAAATGGCCCCTTGGAGGTTCTGGGTTCATTGTCACAAGATACTTGCGCCTTCTGCAAGAGTGTTAAATATAAGTTATGCTTCTATTTGACTTTAAAGCAATTTTGTTTTCTTAGAATAACAGAATGATTTTGTATTAAATAAAAATAACCTGGTTTAAAAATATTAGCGATAGCCTACAATCTTATTGTACCCAATACTCCTTGTAAACATGCTTTTTTAGTCCTTTATAACTTGTGCAAACCACGTGAACAGTTCTATTTTTGCACTGAACTAATGCACACTTCGTACTTTTTGAATCTTTGAAGAGAGTGCGTTATTAGTAAGAGAGTAAGTGACCAGCCTGAAAAAATTGGCCATATTTTGAGAAAAGGAGGAAACATTCCCCAAAAGTCATAGACTGAAAGTATCACTTCGACTGAAAGTAATTACTTTGACTGAAAGTATTACTTTGATTACTTTGAAAAAGACTGAAAGTATTACTTTGCCAATTGATTGCTCTAAAATTATATTCGATGTATTGGTCTATTTTATCTATATTATAATTATTATATTGATTTACCAGTACAGATCAATTAGCGTATATATACAGTATTTCTTTTTCTAACATAAAAAAAAAACAATTATAGGACTCCTGGAACATGATTTTGAGCGAGATCACCTTCCCAACTGACTCAACCTTTTTATAATGATTCCTTAAATAATTCCTGAGTCTAGGAACAGGCAAGCAGTAAGTATATGATAAGCTGTAAGAATACAAATTATAAAGTTGTACTTAAACATGCTTTTCAATATTTATTTAGATAAAGAGAAAATAAAATGTCTCGAATTTATTTTCTTGTTTACTTGCTTGTTGACTCAGGATGCAATTTCTTGGTTGAGAAGCAGAAGCTGTACAAGGAGCAGAAGAGCTTGAATGAGCAGTAAATTTGTTTAGCGAGGGATGAGGAAAAAAAATAATTTATTGAAAAAACGTGAAGGGTTCAATTTCTTTTAAAATGTAAAAATGGGGAGAAAAAAAAGGCATAAATAACAATTATACAGAGAATGAAACGAACTTAAGGTTGAGAACCCTTGATATTTATTTTAACTTTACAATTACAAGAAGCCATGTCTGTTGCAACGACTTTTTATGTAAAAATACACGCCATTACACAAAAAGACGGCAACAGTATACAGACTACACAGAATTAATATCAAATTTACTGTTCAGCTCTATTTATCAAATCAACCTAGAAAAGAAAAAGGACATTAATCGATTGGAGATAAAAGACATGTAAAGAAGTGATAAAAAAAATAAAAAAATACAGGGCTAAAACTTAAAAACAACTCTAAAACAGAGTGAACCAAATTAACTTTCGATCCTCCGTGAAGGATGGGCGTTAAAATGCCCAAATGGATGCCTGTTTCATTCGAACGTGAAAGATTATTACGAAAAAAAGAAGAACAAGCTAGGAGGAACAGAAAGGGAGATTTAACTAATAATTATGGCAAGGCGTCAGTCTATGAGTTAAAAGAATAGATAATAGTTTAAAAATAGTGTATTTATTCGATAATTAGGGTCAGCGGTTTCAAAAGGGCGTTTGGTTGAATCACAATACAAATGTGCATCCAAATGGTCAAAAGAACGTATTTGCAGTTCTCAGGAATGGATAAAGTTATTCAGTCAAGATTTTTATGGCACATTCAATCTGTGAGGTGTGTCTGAATATGTCTCTGTGGCGTTTACCCGACGATTGCCGGAGTAGCACTGCATTTGGTAGCCAGGGATTGTCCATACGTAGTACGTGGTCAAGGTATCTCCACCGGCGAACTTTTATTACATACAGCACATGAGGGTAACCCTTATCACGGGTGTCACCCTTTTTATCTCCTTCCTCCTTAATAGAATAAAATTTTATTGTGTATAATCTTCTTTTAATATCCTACTCTATTATTATTACACTTTTTGCTTTTCAAGCTCATCCCCCACAAATAACATAGTTGCTCAAGTTTTTGTAGAAAGACGCAATTGGTCATCAGTGCCTCCTAATGAAAGACAGCGAAACCTCAGAATGGTTGTTGCTAGATTGGATCAATTTAGTTCTTTTGATCGATTGAAAATACTTACATTAGCAGAAAATTAATTATCCATGTAAAATTGTTTAGCCTTTTGCAGAAATACATATTTTTTACGAGGTTTAGGGAAAACAGTACACAGAATAGAACTGACTGGGGGAAATTTGAGTCAAACAGAGTTGACGGTATTTTTTTTATAACGGTTTTTTTTCTGTCCTGCCATTTTAAGAGGATTTCTCCTCCAAAGTTTAAAGTTTGATCTCTTTGTATTTATAGAACTAATATTTAAGGCATGTATTGTCTTAAAAGTAAAACATAAACTAAACATAAACTAACTCACAAACATTAAACATAAACTAATCTTATTTGTATTAATTAAAAGAACTTTCTCCAAAAGTTAAGTTTTTAAAAGAAAAGTAAAGAACTCCATAAAACAAAAAATGAGTAAAAATAAAATCAAACAACCTACCAAGCGTGAAACTACCACAAGTCAGCATCGATAAATAAATGAAACCCAAAACGAACAGAAATTACAATAAATACATTGATTACAATAATTACAATTGCTCATTTTGAGTTTGACATTTTGAGTCAAACTCAAAATGAGCAGAAAGTAACATAAGTTGGGCTCAAAACCCGTATGCTTTCCCAAGGCCAGAACATAATTTGCACTTTACTGAAAAAAATGTAAATGTTTTTACTTTTATAATTTTAATAAATCAAATAGTATTAACATTTTGATTACTAAATATTGGTATATGTATATTAAACTGACAATGCACATTCATTTGTATTTTTTTTTCAGGCTAAATGTATTTGTGAGTATTCGTAATTTATGTGTGAAGTATTAATAAAACCGATCTGAATTGAATTGAAAAGTTTGTATTTGTTCTACATTTTCATTTTTGACTCGCTCACAGGCTTGGTGTCGCATGTCTTCAATCCACGTGTGTCTTTGCTCTTCATTTTCATTTTTGATATGGCGCTGATTTTTTTCTAACCGCGCGTGTCTAATGTTCATTTTCATATTTGACCAGCTCGCTTGATCGGTGTCGTTTGTCAACCGTGTGTCTTTGGTCTTAATTTTCATTTTTGACACGCTCTAATTGTCGTTTTTGCAAATCTTCTAACTGCCCTTGTCTTTGCTCTTCATTTTCATTTTTGACACGTTTCTGGATTTTGATTACTTAAGACAATTTAGCAACGGCCTTTACTTTATCTGCCCATATTCGTG
The DNA here is from genome assembly GCA_029168905.1 of Artemia sp. Kazakhstan ARC1039. Taxonomy (NCBI): domain Eukaryota; kingdom Metazoa; phylum Arthropoda; class Branchiopoda; order Anostraca; family Artemiidae; genus Artemia; species Artemia sp. Kazakhstan ARC1039. The sequence goes on along the minus strand of JAQQPU010014135.1, from coordinate 7,572 downwards.
TTGTCGCAATTGATGGTCCAGGTTTTCGATTTTGACATCTTATTACGTTCAATTGCCATTATATTTGTCGAATACCATTATATACAGGTAGAGATATGATTTTATCATCTGTTTTAATCTTCGCCCCTGTTCATTGAAAGCTCTCAGAGAGTCTTTACAATGTTACATCGTTGCATGTACTTATTCGTTGCATGCATTTATTCGTTGCATGCATTTATTATCTGTGTTAATTACGGTCTTACGTAAATATTTTTATGTAATCTCGGATATTCAATTCGATGTATTTCGTTTATAGAACAAAAGGATTTACTTCTCTTGACACTGTTTTGTTCGACATTATTTAAAAATTTGAATATAATTTATTCTTATACCTTTCATAAATTTATTGATGTACATTTATTTCCAGTCCAGGCAAAGTAATGAGAATGCAGCAATTATGTTGAATTTCTGGTGAGTTAGAAAAAGGAGTGAGCAAGGAAAAAGGAGGGAGGGTACGGCACTAGACCTTTTAAGTCCAAACCTTTGGTGCTGGTCTCCATTTCAAGGCCTTCTAGTCAGGAAGTGCAATGAGGAGGGGGAATGGGAGACAGCCATATTGTGCTTTCACACACCCTTCCTGCTGTGAGTTAGCTTTTGAAAGAAAAAATACTCATCAATTTGGCATTTACATTTTATCCAAGTATAATAATCGCTATCGTCGCAAATAAGAATCTAATGCCTGGACTGGATATGGTCTAAGCTGGAAAACCAATTTTGAAGATATATTTTTTCCCCCTTACTTCTCATAAACAGTTGGTTCGTGATATCAATTAAAACTAAGAAAAAAGAAGGACAAATCAGTAAATATAGTTTTTAATCTAAAACTAAACATATAAACATTAAAATTTTCGGTTACTTCGTTGATCAGCTCACAATTTATTCAACAATATTTTTAATTTTTTCCACTACTTTAGAAAGATGCGCAATATCATTGATTTGAAAAACTCCAATCTCTGAAATATAGCCTGGCCTAAGCTGCGTAAAATAGTTGTGGGGTAAGATAATCAAATACAAAGCGCAGTATTCATGAAATATATATATACCCAGTATAATTATTGGCAAATAGTTCACGGTATGAGACTGTAAGTGAGAAGCAACTCAGTTTAATAATAACCACAACTATAAAAGATGGAATTTTGACAACAATAGATACATTGAAAGAATTGGCTTCCTATGCTAATTTCAAATACATAAAAAATTTTAATTTTAATGTTAAAATTGAAAAGCTAAGAACCTGAGAAAATTTTCTGACCTTCGTAAAGGGTGGAAAACTTCCAAAAAGTTGAGATCATAATGATAGTCAAATTCAGCATATAAAAGAATCCTACGTAGAGGTTTCAGGCCCCTATACACGATAATGAGAATTTTATTTTTTTCCGGATACGCGTTCGCGGATACATGTTTAATTTGTTTTGTTTCTCCAAGGGTGATCGTACCGGCTCAATGATACTAGATGATCAGGAAAAGGCTGGAAAAAAAGAAGAAAAAATGGAATGCAAATCTTTCCCTCTTATCTTCAACCCTTGTGCAGCAAGGAAAGTTTGTTGATATGTACCTAAAGCAAAAAATGCAGGTGAAGCAGAATGCGAAAACTTCATGGGTTTGCCAGTTGATCAGAATGTTCCTATTTCAGATTTTTGTACAATCTGGCTTCTTTGTAGCTCGCTACCGACTCAGCTTATGAGTGTGTCAAGTGACTCAGTAGAATCTTGACCATATTTTGGTTTCATATTTTTTCTCAACTACAAGTGACAATAAGGCTGATACCGAAATTGGGTACCAGCAAGTGCTTCCCCACTCTCCCTCTAATCCAGCAATCTCGAAAAAGGTCATTAAGACTTCCCATAAAATTGCCAGAGCTTTGACTAAGTTACATTTGCATTAAATGAGATGATTTACTGTGCATTGCTAATTTGAAAGAAATTGGGGAGTTACTCAAGAGAAGATACTCCTATTCACGAAAACCTTCAGTGACTTTAGGAAAAACTTGTCACATTATCCCCGTGGTTGGAAATGTTTAATAGTTCCTAAACAAGCTCAAAACCCCACAAGTTCTGGAAACAGTACAAAGAAATCATACCAATTTTGTGGCAGTTTTTGCATAGTAAGGGATCTAGTGACCAAGATGGCCAACCTTGCCGGAGTAGACCATTTAGTTGCATATCCTTCCTTCCTTATTAGTTGCATGTGTTCACTATAAATGTGGGATAGCCCCAGGGATGCATAAAGTATTTTGCAATTCACTGCGAGTATATAACGCTCATTTTCGTAATTAACGCTATCAATTACCCCATATTCCGTTGTCAAACCTTCTGCTGCTCACGAATAACCTACTAGTCACATTTTCGACTAGTGGCTCCCAAACCACTCATCTAAAGTTTAAATGTTGCTCCATGCTGTCATTTGATACAAACTTTTTTTTATTTAATTTCTAATCATTTTTTCAAATAATGCAGGGAAATCCAAGGAGGGGTTAGCGAGGTATGCAGATAGGGCAGCCCCCCATATAGGGAGTAATTTTGGTTCTTATTAAGGTTTAATATTGCTCCTTACTTTAGTTGAAAAAAGTTGTTAAAAAAATTTAATTTCTTATCCGTTTTCAAATAATGCCAGGAAATGATTTACCTCTCCCTTTTTGAAACCCCCTTCCTAAAAAAATCTTGCAGATATTTCTGCCTGGAAAATTCCCCTTGTTTTCCATTTAATTTCTGATAATTTTTCAAAAAATGTTGGAACCTCCCCCCCCCCCACTGTGAAATTTTTTGGGGAAATCCCAGTCC
>JAQQPU010014134.1:0-23160 GCA_029168905.1 Artemia sp. Kazakhstan ARC1039 | reverse complement strand
TAGAGTTTCGGTTACCATTGAGCCGGGTCGCTCCTTACTTACAGTTCGTTACCACGAACTGTTTGATCAGCCTTTGAACATCTTAAGAACAATGAGTCCATGCTCTATCTGGAAACATCAAAACTTGCAGCCGTGATAATAAACAGAGGAATTTGGCCCTGCTTGTGAAAGGAGTATCCTTCTTTATGTTAATTTATTTTGGATGCAATTTTTATCTACTATGGCGTCACTTATAATTTCAAAATAGCAATAAAGCTGTTTAGTGCATCTTCTTATCAGGAAAAGTCTGACTTTCTATGTGGATTTAGATGGGAAAGTTCTTAAGAATATAAAAGTTACTTTTCAGTTTGCAATTATCAGTGAAACTACTTTCAGTAGTGTACAATAAATACGCTTTACTGAATATTGGTCAACCCTTTCCTTTTTTGATTATAGCAAAGGATGTACCAAAAATACCAACCTTTTTAAATCAGCTAATCCCATGCAACAAATTCAAAATAAAGAGGTCTATTTCAACTCGGGGAAGGGAGATGTTCCTATTTGGAGATGTTTGGTTGAAACTGTCTATGCAAAAAAATGAAAAGATTAAATAAACCTAAAAATATTTACTTTAAAAATATTTGAATCGGATTAAATTCAAAATCACCTTAGCACCTTCAGAAAAATGAACCTATAGTAACCCTTTTAATAGCTGAAGTTTAAATTTAATCTATTTTAAATTTGTAGCCTTTTCCCAGATATAATGATCTTTTAATCAGATAAACAGTACAATAAATTGTTACTGCTGGTACTACAATGATTAATACTATGAAAGAAAATGTAATTTGCTACTGTAACTGGTTATTTGCCGAATATTGAAAACCCAACTATCAGACAGCAAGTCCTTTTACTTAGTTCTTGCTCGGAAAATCTTTGTAGAAATCAATTTTTGTTTTAATTTTGCTCGCGATAAAATCCAATTTTCCAACAGGACCTAAACTGTCAGAAGGGTTTACTTTATAATATAGGGCAATCTCTTTGTTATACCTCCGGATTAAATACTGTCGATACTCAGAAACAGGTTGAGTTCTATCAGGTTGGCGCCAAGTGCTAAAGTCCTTAGAAAAGTCAGCAAACCGTTTTTTCGTCCCGTCATGATAAAAGTAATTCTGACTAAGATTATTGTTACACTCATAGTCAGTCAACTTATGACTTCCTTTAAACCTCCAACCTGTTATACCCATTGGTTGGTGAAAAGTATCATGACGGCCATCGTGAGAAAGCTCAAGTATGCAAAAACTTTCGCAGAGAGGACATTTTTCTTCACAGGATATGCAAAAACCCGCATCAAAAATACGACTGTCCTTGAGTTGTTCAAAAACTGAAATTGCAATATTATTTTTACGCTCGGATGAAGTTGCTGCATTCAATTTACTTACAATGTTATTGATGTGTCTTAATTCAAATTGCTTGGACATTCGTTTTAATCCTGTCCAACCAAGTGTATCCATTTCTCTCTTCAGTTCGTCAGCAAAATATGTGCTTTTTAAGGTTTGTAAAGATTGGAAGAGGTCACAAAAATGAAAAGATTTGGTTTCATCATCCTCTGAGACACTGTGATATGCGTCTCTTAAACAAGATACTAGGAAGGACTTGAAGTTTTCCTGTGTATAATGCTCAAGCACTAAATCAACTTCCCAGTTGACCAATCTGCTAGTAGTAAGCTTTTTCAACTCGATGGAGTTTCCAATTAGCTTTAATATTTCACTGATGCCTTTGGATTCTATTTCTTCTATCAGATATAAATCCATATGACCTTGTACGTATTTTGGTATCTGAGGCCAACGTTTTTTTCTTAAGTTAGTCAATACAATTTCTTTAACTTCAGTTTCAAAAGCATTTGCAAGGTGTTTTGAAAAAATCTCTTCGAGGCTGGATGCCATTAGGTCTAGATCCTTCAAACCCTTAACAATGTTCAGGCAATAGTGCTGCATAGTCTCCTTCATTGACTTAAAACGCATGTAAATGGAATTCTCCTGCTCCCACTTTACCTGAATATCAATAAAAAGTTGTACCAGAAGATCGTATGCAGCCCTATGATATCGTTTTCTTTCCGCTTTATTTATCTTTACATTACGCCTCCTAATACATGTTTCAATATCATTAATCACACTATCTACAACTGCATCACAGAAGAACTTTCTTCCGTTAGCAACCCTGATTACTATGGGAGCAACCAATTGTTCAATGGGATTTTCATTGGTTCTTCCATGTGCTAACCAGTCAACTATAGTATCGAAAAAATTTGTGACTCTGTTTGTGGCCCTTTCCCAGAGTCTTCCCCATAAGAAGGTTTTTTCATTGTCACATAAGAGGTCAATTCCTAGGCTAACAATGGTTGAATTTGCTCTGTAGGCGTTCAAAACCGCATCTTTGACATTCACTGGAGGATTTTCCTTCTTAGCCTTTTCTACAATATCATCAAAAATATCACAAAACAAGTTAATTATCTCTTCTTCAGTTTTTTGTTTCATGTTCTGTGTTCTAAATTCTTCCATTATTTTATCTCTCATTTCTTTTTCGTATTTTTTTACTGTTACACCAAACGTAAGGTAATTTCGCAAGACAACCTCAAATTTATGACGCCATTGTTGTGTTGTCAAAGAAATTGTGTCACGAACTTTTTTTGAAAATTCCAATTTCCACTTTTGGCTTTCATCTCCTTCAAACATAAGGTTTACCTTTTCCTCAAATTTGTCACTTCGGGGCTTCATTTTCACTTCAAGATCTTCGACAATTGCATCAACTGTAAAACTCAGTTGTCTTCCATCTTGTAAAGAAGAATCTTCTCTATATTTGTCTTTTAGAAGATTAAACTGCTGCTCGTACTCTTCATAAAATGTCTTCCTAAGATCCTGGAACTTATTTTCAAGTTCAGTATAAGAGTATCTCTCAATGACTGTTTCAAAAGAAAGTTCAAAGTTTGAATCTTTCAAGCATTCCCAAACTAAATGTAAATATTTTTCAAGACTGCTAAATTCACGGGCCTTCCATCCCAATTGGCTGACAACCTGTTTGTGAATATGCTCCCGAAATTCAACCATTTGCTGACTAAAGTCCGTATTTGGAACATCATAGGGAGGGTTACCATTAGAATTGCATCCAAAAACCTGTATGTCTTGCTTGTTAGTTAGCATCTTTGCAAATTTAAGTGTTGTATGCCCATCTAGATCCTTAAAAGAATTTGCTTTTGCAAACGATTCTACAAGTCTAGTAGATAGCTGGGTAAATAGGTTCAGAAGCTTATTTTGATCATCCACGTTAGTTCTAACCTGGGTGTAAGCTGCAAAAATTTTGCAGCTAAGTATACCCTCTCTTTGTTCCGCTAGCATAGATCCTTTATAGGCTAATGCAACAACGGGCAGAATGTCCTTCAGTGCATTGTCATCTTCACCTTTAATAACGAGAATAGTTGCATCCGAGGGTAAAATAGAGAGGGTTGCAATTTTATTATCCCGTTTAACATTACCAGGAAAACCTTTATGTTCAGGTGACCGAACACCCTCTGTATCAAAGATCATAACATAGTCATACTCTTGTCTCTCGACTGTTTTCACAAGGGTCATTGTAAGGCCTCTCGTGCACTGACCAATACTGGTTGGGAGTCGAATGCCAAACATAGTATTCAGTAATGTGGATTTTCCACTGCTTTGCACTCCCAAAACAGACAATACTAAAACTCTTTTCTTAGGCATTAACGATTCCAAGTTCTTGAAAATAGCAGAAATCCATTCAGTGTTTAGCATATTTGCATCACCGTCATAGAGCTCCAAGGTTTCTCCTGCCCTTAAGTAAAAAGCTGCCTGTTTTGGCAAATCTTCATATTCTTCACTATTTCCCGACGAATATAATAATGAAATTTCCCTCCATAAATGACGAATTGAAAGAACAGCGCTATTCCATTCCTTTTTTGCAACAATCAACTCTTTTCTACTTAATTCCACCTGGTTCCTATGGTTAGAATCCATTGCTGAAGTTTGTACGCATTCGTTATATTTCCATGTCTTTTCCTGCACTTCTCCGGCTAGTTGAGTCATAATTTCTGAGTTTTTAATGTTATTTGCGATTGCATTATCAAGAACATTTAAATGAATAACAGTTTCATCAATATTATTCTTTTGAAGACCTTCCAAAAAAAAACTAATAAGAGAATGAGTAGACTGAATGACGGAAGAGCAATGACTGAAGCGAAAATTGCGTTCTTCAAATATTTTCTGTTGTAGCTCATTACGCTCATTGTCCTCACTAATACTTTTCAACTCATTCAATTTATTTTGCAATGTACCTTCTTTTGCAAAACTCTTTTGCAGCAAAAGGAATTTAGGCCTGTGTTCCTCTAGGCGACTCATCCTAGAAACTTCTAAGTACATTTTCCGTAAAATATCCATCTTCGGTCTAATATGCCCGGTCCAATAAGAATGCAGTGGTGTTTGGTGAAATTCTGCTTCACGAAATATCTGGATTAATTGACGACTCCGTTGCATTTTAATGAAATAATCCAGGGACCCTTCAATAAGACAAAAGGGACGATTACTTGAAATTTTCTCGACGTTTGGCAAGCTTGGGATCCAAACAGTGATAAATTTTGGTAGAGATACTTCATTAGAATATTTGCGAATAAAAGGAGATGATCTACCAAATTGAGGTGAATATTCATTCCTAACGAATATATAATCATCAGAATCAAGTTCAGAATCATATTCATCCTCAACAATTAAATAGTCAACAAAATCGGTCAAGACTCTCCAATATTGCTCAAAATTTCCCTGAATGTTAATAACAATGACCTTTTTCTTTTCCTTCTCCTTGTTTTCAAGACAGACTAAGCCTTGACCAACCTCTATACTTGACATCTCGACCGTTTCAAAAGAAGTTTTCAAGTTAAAAATGTCTTTCATTATTCTTCCAGTACTGCTCTTGAATTTCTTTACTTGGCTTATTATACCAATTCGTGGAAGCTTTAGATCTTCCCCAAGAAACTCATCATCCTCAAGTTTTTGCGTAATCCTAAGTAACTGTATAATTTCTGTGTTACATATCGGGATAGCATATCTCGATTCAAGAAGAAGTCTTATAATGTTTACATTATCTTTACGTGAATAAATGCTAAGAATTTCAGGAATATTCACTTTTGTTGAGCTATTTATCTCTTCCACTTCAGAAAAGAAGTCTTCCTCTCCACCATCAGAAGAATCACAGGAATTTAAATCTAGACGATGAAGAAGTCTGTAAGGAACACTTCCTGTTGCAAGAGGACAGTCAAGGATGAAGGATGGGCGATGAAATTCTACCCCTCTTGCTACATCGATATTCTCCGTAGTGTCGTTTTCGTCCATATTTAAGTTTCAAAACCTATAAAAGAAGAGACAACACTTCATTTTGAAATTTACCGCCTATTTTGATTTTGACATGTTAAACTAAAACACATTAAAGTAATTTTAAAGCATTTGTAATAAACATTCCCGCCTTTTTAGGCTTCTAAATTCTCTTTTTGCAAACATTTGCTTGTTTAACTTTATTCACAAACCCAGCAAAGCAAGTTTCTATACTTCTAGTCATTTTGGAAAAAAATTCTAATGTGTTTGATAATTTAGAATTTTTCGCTTACTCTGTAAATATTAACTGGATGCTTAGCTTCTTGACCAAAAAACTTGCTAATTTCTTAGCCATTTGATTTCGTAGTCTTGATCCTAATTTCTAAGCCCTTTCTTTACTTTATACACCAGTCCTTGGCAAAAAACTTGGAGGATTTGTTTCTTAAATCCTATATCGAAACTTACTTCACAGTTATCGAATCTGTGGCTTCACAGTTCTGGTAAAGATAAGACTTGGAATAATATAAGCAGTGGAGTGGATGGCCTTTCTTGCTCTTGCAGTAAATTATGCATTGGTCAAACTCCCCAGGAATGTGAAGAACACTTCACCAAATATAGCAAATCCATAAATGATACTCTCAAATCAAAAAAGCCCTCAGAAACTATTGTTTAAGCTTAGGTGGAGCTTCTTTCATCATCGTGAACATTGTGGATAGTTTGAGAAGGCAACTATCATCCATATTAAGGATATTAACAACTTATGCAATAGGCTAGGGAAGCCATTGTCTTTCAGGAGTCGTTCTTAAAGAATTCGCACACAAAGTCACCCTGAATATACAATTTTATTTAACCAAGCTAGCTTAATTTTACATGACGAAGGTATTGTCCGGCAGTACAGGGAAGCTGTTGACATTTTAAATACCAACATTTAGGTCTAGCTTTGATTAGAGATTCCGATGATTTAAGAATAAATTTGTCATATTTCAGTTTTCTCAAAAGAGAAGCCCATACTTTAATAATCCCTGAAATAAAGCTTGAACCACCTTCCCAATTATTTAATCAAACACGTCAACAACCCCTTAGGTCTCAAAGGGTGTCTGCAAGGAATACAATTATTAAAATCAGAAATCAGGTGACATAGTTCTCAAACTTATTTAATTGCTTATTCGTTTTTTTAGTGAATGAATGTTTTCTTTTATTTCTAAGTCGTTTGTTAGTATCCGTCGAGGGCAGTTCATAATTTTTAGAATTTTGTGCAAATCACTGATATTGTGGAATGACTCACTTTATGGTTGTGAGGTATTTGGTTTTAATTCTTATAATTTTTGGCTTTTATTGAATTTTATTCATCTTTTAAATTTTTTGTTTTTTATTTTTTTTTTCACATTGACTTTCTGCGTTTGTTTTGTTGATTTTTTCTTCGGCAATTTCCTTGAATATATTATTTTGTTTTTCGCTGAAGAAGAGAGGCTGTTGTACTCTTGAAATATTTGCTTTGTTTGTTTATTCAGTAATCCAGTTTGGCCATAAAAACCCCAGTTTTGATCGTTTCCTTTTTTTAAATTAAGTCAAATTTTAGCGTAAAGATCGAGGTCTTAAGGAGGGGCATTCTTTTTGATATATGTAATAATTTCTGTTCGTTTTAAGTTTTGTTGCTCCTTACTTTCAATTGAAAAAACTTGTTTTTTTATTTAATTTCTGATTGTCTTTAAATAATGCCGGAAAATCTGGCTCCCCCTCGATGGAAATTTCTTCCCCCCATGGAAAAATTGTCCAAGGAAAATTCTTTTCTCATAAAATACCCTCCCCCTCCCTCGGCAGGGAAATTACCCCTAGACAATTCCATTCTAGCTGAAAATTCCACCCGGAAAGTTCCTTGTGGACGATTCCGGGTGGAAAAATTTTCTTAGCTCAATTTTTTTTTAAATACTTTTAATTTCTGATTGTTTTTAAAATCTTGCCGGAAAACCTCTCATTTATGGAAAAGTTTTCTCGCAAAAAGCCTCTCCTCCACCCCCTAGTAGAAAGTTACTCCCGCAGAAAGTTCTCTGGAAAATTTATGGTGTGGAAAACTCTCTTATGAAAAATTTCTCTTGTGGAAAATCCAACCTCCCTACTGAAAGATACTTTACACAATTCCAACCTGGTAAAAATATCCCCCGAACGATTCCCCTTAACATATCCACATGTAGAATTGAGCCGTCAGTGAGAAAGTAAGGCAAATAAAAACAATTTCGTATAGGACTTCTGGCACATTCTCCGAGTGAAAAATTCTTCCTGGAGAGTTCCCCCAAAAAAACCCTTCCAACAGGAAACTCTCCCTGTAGAAGATCCCCACAGTGAAAATTATCCCCCCCCTAAAAAAAAAACAAACAAAAACAAAACAAAAGTGTGGGTGTACTTCCAGATAACAAATGCTATATGTTAACAAAGAGCAAACTTCATGACTTACGAACCTTTCCCCAGGGGCTGTGGGGGTCATGTTATCCCCAGAGGTATAGTAACTGGGCTTTTCCGCTATGCTGAACAAAATGGCTATCCCATAATATTGAAAATTTTTATCGATCAACTTTGAGGAAAAAAGGGGGGTAGGAGGGAGGCTAGCTGCCTTCCAATCCTCATGGTTACTTAAAAAGGACACTAGAACGTTTAGTTTAGGTTAGAATTTGTCCTTTACCGATATTCTAGAACTATTAGTTCGACGTGATCACCCCTGGAAAAAAAAATAAACACGCACCTGTGATTCTTTCTTCAGGCAGTAAATACAAAATTCCACGTTTTTGCAGATGGGAGCTTGAACTTCTACAATAGGATTCTCTGATACATTAAATTTGATGGTGTGATTTTCATTAAGATTCCTTAACTTTCAAGGGGTGTTTCTCCCCTTTCTCCAAAATCAAAAGAATTTTCTCAAGCTCGTAGCTTTTGATGGGTTACATTAAAATTAATTAATTACATATATTTGGAATCAGCATAATAAGTCAAATCTTCTGGTATATCTGTTAATATAAAAATTTAGTTTTTTAGAGTTTCTGTACTATTGAACCGTCTCGCTCCTTACTTACAGTTTGTTACCACGAACTTTTTGATTGCATTCATTAGGTACTGTTACTACTATTAGGGTCACAGCATCACTATTAAGGTGAAAACTATTAAGGTGACTACTTAACTATTATGGTAATGCTGTCAAGGAATATTTTGGTGAATGTGTAACTAATTCAAAAAAATCTAAAGGCCTTGTTAGGAGTCACAAGAGATTAGAGGGTGCGCAACCCTCTCCCCAAGACCTTTTATTTTACAAAAAAATCAAGTCAAAATTTTGAGACGGCCTTTAGTCCAGCATAGTAGAACAGTCCAGTAACTAGGGATACAGGGTATGTCATCCCCCCCACTATTATTTAATTGGCTCATTATACTTTACAGCTAAATGTTTCTTTAAAACTAAATTAAAAGGCACTGTGAGTATGGTTTCCAATAAGACAGCCCAGCAATAAACTGAGAACAACTGGGGGTATTAAGTTGAAACTTTCGGGGGAAACTACTATTACCACTTCTGTTCTTATAATTTGAACAAATAAAAAGTGAGTAAGTGTACCCTGGTTGTCAAATTAACATAAGTAAAAATGTTTTGGAATGATATTATGTTTTATTTTTCAGGTTAACCTGATGAGGTATAAAATTAAATCATACAATACCATTTGTGTCAGGATTAAACTTTGGTGAAAAAGTTTCTCCAACATGCAAATAGCAAGCCATACTGTGGAATCTTATAGAAAAAACTTAAAAGATGTAAAGTAATATTTCTTTTCCATGAAAAAGACCATGTCAAGAAAAAACAAACAGAAATTAGTTTAAAAACCTTTTCCAAAAAAATATATTTTTTCAAAGAAAAGCAAAGAGCTCCACTAAACCAAAAATGAGCAGAAATAAAGTCAAGTAGCTTCCCATCCATAAAACTACCGCAAATCCCCATGACTAAATAAATAAAACTCCAAAAGAAAAAAAATTACCATAAATACCCAAGTAAAACTCAAAACGAAAAAAATTTAGCATAATAGGGCTGAAAACTTCCATGTCCTCTCAAGACTAGAACATAATTTGCACTCTACTGAAAACAAAATACATTTTAAATATTTTCAGGTTTTGACTTTAATAAAAGAAAATTTAAAAACTTTAAGTAATTAATATCAGTGTATGTGTATTTAACCGACAATTCACGGTCATTTATAGTTTTTTATTTCCAGTAAAGAGCAAATTTTGTTTTGGTCTTGAGGAGACATTGGGGTTGTCAGACCTATTCAAGTTAGTTTTTGCTCATTTTCAGTTTGACTGATATTTATTGTGATTTCTGCTCATTTTGGGTTTCATTTATTTATTTATGATGATTTGCGGTAGTTTTGCATTTGGAAGACTATTTGACTGTATTTCTGCTCATTCTCGGTTTAATGGAGCTCTTTATGGGGAGAGTCGGATAAGGACCCTATTTATAGGATGGACCCTATTTTGGTTTTTCGCCTACAGAAGAGATTGGAAACAAGCAATGACTTAGACAAGGTGTTTAACTTTTACCCAAAACATTGAGCTACGTAAAGAAACTTTTTTCAAACATGAATTCCTGGCCCACGTAAAAAAACTGAAGGTGGTCAAAAGGTCCTTCTTGCCCATCCAATAGGATAAGATGGACAGGCCTTAGGGCAAGATGGATCCAACTGTTCAAAACTATTAATTGCTTCTAAACCTATTTATTTCAAATACTTAAAATACAAGTAGAAAGTAAAAAAGTAAAAGTTAGTTAATAACTATGTTTAAACACTGAACGAAGCCAAATCCTGGTGAAAAACAAACTGAACCGACTGTCTCGTCGTTCTGCCTGAAAGGGTTGGTTTTGGGCAGCTTCATGATGACCTGTTCTGTTCACAGGAAGCTTATCTCTTCAGTACCCATTTATTTTCTCAATAGAACTAATCGCTTCCAAAATTGTACTTAGAAATCATCAGGCTCACAGTCACATTCAACTCCGACGTAATTCTAGTTCTTCTCAGTCGGCACTTTCACAACCAAGAAATCGCCAGTTTTTGGTTCAGTTTCACCAAGAAACTTCACCTATGACCCACCAATATGCAAGCTATCATCACTTTCATCATCTAGTGTGATATTTTCATCGAAGCTATCTTCCCTGTTCTCAAGCTGTTTGGAGAAGTTTCTCTGTTCAGGCCATTTTTTTACCTTTTCTTTTGTGATGTGTTTCATTTCAACTCAAATTCTTCTTCAAGTCTGTTTTTTGTTTTTAGGTGTGTTCTGTCAGAATTTTTGACTTTGTTCTTTTCCTAGAATTTTTCCCGTCTCTTACATAGAAACTTGTCTTAGGGTATGAATAAATCGGCTATGGAGTCACTGGCATAGTCGCAGAGGCTGCTGAGCTACTCGTAATTGGCAGTCCGTCATTATCCAAGCTGTCTTTACAAGGAGTGGTTGATGCAGCTGCAGACTGGCTTGTTATGGGAGACGTCTCTGGTGCTGGTCGGTCGGTCGCAAATGCGCTGAGAAATTCATGATGTAGAGAAAAGTTTCTATCGAAAGGATATATTCCCATTTTTTGAAACCCCTTTAGTGTGTTTTCTATGATAAAAGCTTTTGGAAAAGCAATTCCGACGAATATTCCAATTTCATAAATATTAATCCTCCTGTTGGGTTCATGCCTTCTTTTTGGGTTTGAAATGAGTTGGCACCTAAATTGTAGTATCGCTTGAATGGCCCATAAACGGTAACATCGAGAGGCTGCAGCTTGTGCCTGCAATGCGGCGGAAGAGTTAAGAGTTAAGAACAAAGATTAACCACGCTCAAAGATAAATGCGAATTATGGTTTGTTTCTGCAAATCACTTTTGCTGATTATGTATATAATCAGGAGAAGTCGATTTGTGGGTGAGCAAGTGGTTTGGGAGATCAGATGGGGTATCATATCTGGAAAGATTTCGTCTGTCATCCATCCAGACGGCTGGTATTTGTCTATGCTTCCAGGTGGCCTGCCATTGAGAAAACTTTGAAGCCAGTTCACTCGCGGAAAGATAAAGAAAGGAGTTATAGACTGATCAGCCACGTTGATACACTCTACTGACTGTTACCAGCGTCCCTCGTTCAGCAGAAGTAATGCGTCTAACTTGCTTTGATCCATTTTCTGAAACTGCTTTTGAAGTCTTCTAAACGGTTGTTACTCCAGTCTTTTTAAGATCATATATTCTATTTGGTGGGTACTTGTGCTTTAGAAGCAGCTCTTTTAAATTATTGAAGGTTTCACTGACCTTAGTCCGGATGAAGCTGGTGGCTCTGTCAAGGCTTGTCGCTTGGGAGTACCTTAGGGAAAACCTAACGCGACTCATAAGGCTATTCGTCTTGTCTTGTCCTACTCACTTATTTTCGGTCCAGTTTTTCAGCATCTTCCTCCCTTTGACCTTGGCATATTCATATGCAAGCTGACGTGTTTTGTCCGTCAGTCCAAGATGCATGTGCTGTGCCTTGATCATATAGTCCTTAATAAATGTCTCTTTGTTTGCTGAAAATAGGTTTTCAAAGTGGAAGGTAGTTGCTAACTTCACTGATGCGGGATCTTCTGATGCGTCCAGTTTTGCAACTGCTATTTGCATTGTGTTTCGTGGCAAACTAGCCTCTTTCGACAGTTTGGAAAGAGGCAAAACAGATCTAACTCACATAGCAGTTGTTCTCTGTAAGTCCTGGCCATGGAGACGGCGGGTGTTTTTCTAGTGTATTTTCCCATTCTGTTAAAAATGAGACAACTAAATATAATAACAACTTAAAAGTAGAACGTGTCAAAATGAAAGTGGAGCAAAGAATTGTGCAGTTAGAGAGGGAGATAGAAATTAGAAGAGAGATAGAAAGAAAATAAGAAGACGAAGAAGAACAAAGTGAGAGGGAGAGATATAGAGGAAGACAAAACACAAATTTGAAGAGCAATAGGAAGAGAAAAAAAACAGTTAAAAAGAAAAGAAAAAACAGTTTTTCAACTATAACAAAAAGCCTAACCATTTTTATTACTTTACTGACAAATTTTAAGACTACCATGTTTAATTCTAGTGTTCAAACTTGAAATTTGGTTAAAATTTTAATTATAGGGTGTGGTTATGGAGCTCCAAGTGCAAAGGGTAAAAATGCTGTTTAGTGTTTTATGTGAAGCTCCAAACCAAGGTTTAATTGTGAATTAACTCAAACGCTCTTTATTGAACCCAGTTGAAAGTCTTTTTCCCAGGGTCTCCAAGACCGAGCAAGAAAATTTATTTGTTCCTTTGTTTAAGAATGCTTCATTCTTTTTTTACCTTCAGACGCTAAAAACAGAGTTTACACCTCTTCCTTTTATGATAAGTGAGGCCGATTTAGAAGTTAACAAATATTTAATTAATTTTTAGAAGGGTGTCACCAATTTAAAAAATGTAGCTGATAATCTTTCTTTACAATTTTTGACAAATTTTATGCTGAAATTGGCGTTTTTCTCCAATTTTATTGCTTGATCAGAGCATCAGTTAAAAAGTTGCTACTATGATTCTTCTCCTAGATAATGGTAAATTTGAAGTTTTTAGGCAAAATAGCTGTCCAAAATTAGACGCTGTCCAAATACTGAGATATTATCCAAGGCCCAAGATTACCAAAAGGATAAACTAGATGGTTAATTAAGTTGATGAGGCTCTAGATGATGGGCATTACCTTTTTTAAGTTCAGGAAGTTCAAAATCACTACAAATTTTCATTACAAGCTGAAAAATGATGCCTTAAAAAAACAAAAAACAATTTGACTTTTAGCTACAGGGCGTCTCTAAAACACCAATTTACCCTATATTTCCTAGGGAGTAACTTATTTTACCTAGTATACTTACCGAGTTTTTATTTTACGTCATTTTACAAAACTATATTCAGAAAATAAGTAGCAAATAATAGTTTCGTAAAAGATCCAAGATAATATGGAGGAAGACAAACCAGTCCATCTTACCGCTGTTTCTGTAGTTCATCTTACCCTAAACCTGCTGCTTCGGAATAGTTCAAAACTATAAGGTAAGATAGCTCAGCGATTAAATATTTCATTTCTCACATACTCTCCTTGAACCCCTATTTACATTAAAAAGGACCACGGATAAAAAAAAAAAAAAAAAACAGAACATAATAAACACAGGAAAGAAAACCATTTACCTCAAAATCCAGTTTCAAAAATGTGGAAACGAATACAGATATTTTTCTCAAAGACAAGATTGACTTCAACTCTCAAACTTTACTCCAAAACTTTCCACTAGATGGCTGTTGTGTCAAGCAGTGCAAGTAATAAAAAGATAGCACTCCAGTCGAGCAATGACTAAGGGTCCGTCTTACCCTCAGGTCCATCTTACCCAACTCTCCCATAATTTCCTTTCAAAAAATTGATTTGTGGAATAATGTTTCATAAATTAATTATTTACAAGGTCGTTCTTGATTCAAGCTCCCTCGTAAATAAAAAAAAACATATTTACCCCTGTACTCCAAAATTCCTACTTTCGGCAAACAATCAGGCTACAAACAAACCCATGGTTACATTGTTCTGGATCTGAATCAGAGCACACCTGAAGATTTGTGTGCAGTCACCAATATTTTTGACAATGAAATTACCGTATATCTTCTGGTGAACAATAAAAAAAAATCATAGTTGATATCGTGACACTGAAGAAAATACATGAAAAGAGAAATTTGTTTTCCATTCTAGGCAATTAGAAACCTGCACTTAGGAAGGCCATACTCAAGTATGCTGTTGACAACAAATTGATCATATTCATATCAAAGCTCTGTTTAAGTTTAACTGAAGGTAATTTTCAAATGCCAGAAGTAGTTAAGCAACGGAAAAAGTTACATCTTCCCATTTTTGTTCCCGAGAATGTTTTTAGTTTCTTTACACTTACTACCAATAATTGCAAAACATATAAACAGTTTCTTTACTGCTCCAAAAAATGGCTAAACCCCACAAGTTGAATTCTATAGATCTCATCTTTTCACCAATGAAATGCTTTAAGGACAACCTAAGAAAGCTTATTAACGATAAAAATGTCGCTGATGAACAGAAACAACTGATGTTACAAAATACACTTTGATGATTGGACAGAAAAAAACCCTACCGCAAGAAATCAGTCAATGTTAGTGTCATTGACAAAGAGCAAACGTCTCAAAATTCTGGAATATTAACAACAACAACACCAAAAACTCCAACAAAAGAAAAAGATTCGACGTTGGCCAAAGTTTTGTCAAGTGTTGGGGACCTACTACCAAAATCGTAGCGAGAGTAATGCAAAATACTCTTGACTTATCTAATAGAAAGTGAACCCGTTAAAATTAGTAGTAAAATGAATCAGGTTATAATTCACGCCCACACTAACAATCTAGTTGTTTTGATATTGCTTTTGGTTACAAATCGTACAAGGCTTGCGTAATTTAACACCATCCTTTTGAATTCTTCAAACTTTCTAAAAAGTTTCATTGTCAATAAGCAAATTCTAAAACATTGATAAAACACTGTCAAATTTAAGGCAAAAGAAGAAGACAGAGAAGATTTTAAATCAGTCTTGGAGAATACTAGTACATCTAGCAAAAGTAATTGTAGAAACAAAGAACGATTTCATGACAACAACAACGGGAGTTAGGAACAAGCGAAAGCATCTTGAAATGATATTGAACTCACCATTATCATCATCACTCATCAGTATACAAAAGGGTAGCAGACATATAAGTGCGAGTTTGCGTTGAAAGTGAGTGAAGTTTTGAATTGTGCTTACGGGAATATTGGCGAAGTGGGAAGTCTAAGCTCCCCTGCCCCTCTTGCTCAAGTGACAGGACTTCAAAAGGGTCTAGCGAAAGAGTATCTACAGAATGAACAAAGTCAAACTTTGCATCTAAATCACAGTGGTACTCATTATAAAAAAACCTAAAGCCTTTTTCATCTTGCAAACAGTGATGTCATTTGGGAGGGCTCACTCGGGCTATAGCCCCCATCTGATTTTAAGAGGGGCCCAAAATCAGTAGTCATAATTTATATTGATTTGAATAGAAGTGTGAAAAAGAACTGTGGAAAAAAAGTGTTTCAATTAAAACAAACTCGTTTTTAAAAGAGCTGTACTTCACAACAGTTGTGAGCTTCATTGCCAAACAAATTTATTTATTATTCCTATATCATGTTTTACTATATATTTTTATTGCCTTGTCGTTAAAGCCACGGTGCCCAAGTGTCATTTTAATAAAATAAGGCGATCCAGAATCCGTAACAAAATAGTACATGTCGGTTACGTGATTTTGGAACAGTGATCCCCTCTGTATACACGTATTATGTACTTTTGTTCCTTTGAGTGTGTTCTTGAATCTATCCTGAATTTCTTCTGAGTTGTGTGGGACTCAAGTCTTCTCTGTTTCTGGACTTTGTAAAAAGAACATAATTTTGTACAACGATTTACTTTTGCATTCCTAGTAGCCATAGACGTATTATTGTTAATAGACACCAGATTGCATGGGATTTTGCGTGTTCCTTGCGTTTTTTCTTCTTTGGCTCCAGTTAAGACATTAAATCTGAAACTTGATTTTATTCAAAATGGTTATTTCATGATTTTTTTTTTTCATGAATATTCTTGAAATTTAGCTTCTTGAATTTTGAGACAATTAAAGTTAGAATTTCACACCAGTTATTTTTGTATGATTTCAGGAAAGATAAAAAAATATATAATATAAAAGAATAATTCAAAGAATCGATAAAAGTCTTGAAGGACAGTACCTAATCTTACACACCCAAGATTATAACAAAAGGAGAATATGGAACAACGGCAAGATTTGTTAATAAGACACTTAGTTACTAAGATCAACGGGAGGGAGGGGAGGGGATTTAGCTTGAACCAACTCATAAAAAAGGTAAGAAAAACATGAAAAAACAAACAACTAAGAGCTATACGGAACAACCTGAGTGTTGAAGGAAAAACTCAGACCTATCAATTGGTGTCAATTCAAGAAATTTTAGGATAGGGGAGAGGACGGCAAATTTCAGCATCCAGTGGGAGAGGGGCAAATTTGCTGTCTTTTAAATTTGTCTATAAAATACCAAGCCAGTGTCTTGAGCGGCCATTTTTCAGGTATGCAAGCCGATATTAAAGCAGTTTCACTGCATACAATTTCCATTCACTGCCATGCTCATAAACTCAACATTATGTTGGGTGATTGCATTCAGAACTTAAGACGATTGGCATCTTTCTTCTCCATTCTTCAAGAGCTGTATTGTTTTATCGCGAATAGAAATACATGCTGCCACCTGTTTGTTAATGCTCAGAAAACTGCTGGCACACCTGTTCTTCAGCTGGAGAAATCATCTACTTCAAAATGAGCATACTGATATAGATCGGCGAACAAAGTACTGAATAAATACAACTGTGTTTTAGCCGTTTCATCAATTACCGAAACATCTTGTGACAGGGAATCTGCAGCCCAGGCCCTTGGACTCGAAACCAGTCTTCAGACATTTGAAAATATATTTACCCTCCATCTAGCGGAATTTTTCGTGCAATAAAATCTTTGTCTGAGTAGCAGCAGGTGGTAGACCTAGTTTTCTCTGGATTTACTGGTCTTATTGCTGCTACACGAGATGAAACTATAGACATGCGAACTGACAAGGCTTTAGATGAATTCTTTCATAAGGAAAAATAATCTTCTCGTCAGTGTATTTACAAAAGAATCATCAGTTGTATCTACTGAAGACTTTTTGCAAATTTTTCAGAATTCTGATTCCTCATGTAAAAGACCAAAGCATACACAGGAAGTAGCTTCCTGCTTACCTGATTTTGTAACCATGCCGACTTTGGGAAAAAGCGATCTTGCTAAAGTGAAATAACCTACCAAAGATACTTCCAGAAGGGATTATTTTCTTGTGATAGACATATTGTGCTCTGAGCTTGAAAGCCACTTCAATAATGCTCTTCCCCTGTTTGAATCAACCTCTGCATTTGATGGTGATTCGCCACACTTTGTTGATACTAGCCGACTAGCTAGTGTAGCTGCGCAATTACATAGAAGCTTACCTTGAAACAATCCTGTTTGCCTTGGAAACGAATCTTTTGAGAAGATACATCAACTCTTTAGCCAGTAGGCTAGAAGATTTCTTTGAAATTCATGATTTTGTGAAGGAAAGGTTGATAGCGTAATCCGAAGTTTTGAAAATTATACGAATCTTCATGAGTCAGCCTACTTAAAGCATATTACAAGGGTTCTGTGAGCCGAGTTTAAGTTTATGGAGAAGAGACTGAAGAATTTCCGGTTGAGTTTGGAGTAAAACAAGGCTGCGTCCTGTCTCCGATTCTGTTTAACTACTATATTGATTGGGTGCTTGAAAATGCACTATCTTGTCATCCATGAATTCAGAATGGATAGAACATTTCACTTGGAGACCTTGAATACGCTGATGATGTCACTAACCTCTTGAACCCAGAGAAAGATCAAACTAAGCTCGATGAGGTAGTTACTTGGGTAGATTACATTGGCTTGAAAGTCAGTACAGAGAAGACAAAACTTATGGCAGTAAATCACACTGATCTCATTTGGTTAACTGTAAATCAAGTAAGGTTGGATCAGGTCACCAGCTTAACATACCTTGGCTCCCAGCTTTGTACCCATGGATCTCCTGACACCGATATCCAACAGCGATTGCAGAAAGCACAGAAGGTCTTTGCTTCTCTTAGAAAACTGCTGTGGAACCGACGGGAAATAGGTGTAAGAACTAAAGTTCGTGTCTACCTGGCTTTGGTTCGAACAATCCTTCTTTATGGATACAAAACTTAGTCAGTAAAGCAACTGCATGAACATCCAATGATGGTGTTGGAGCATAACTGTCTGTGTAGCATCCTCGGGTTAAATATGAATGATTGCATATCAAACGTAGATATACGACGAATCAGTGGTATCAAGAGATGCGTTGCCATCACGATCAAGGAGCTCTGACTGAAATGGTTTGGCCATGTCTTATAGAGGCCAACAGAGTACTTACCTGGCCGAATCTTTCTAGCTGAGCCACTTAACTCATGGAAGAGACGCCAAGGAGGACAGTGGAAAAGCTGGTGGAACTTGGTTAAATTAGACCTTGAATCTATTGAGGGGCTCAGAAAGTTTGGTCACAAATGGACAACTCAATGGCTCCCATTTGTAAAGCAGCTAAAAGTGGTTCAAACAGGCGTCGAAGATCCTTGATACCGAGCAAGGTGTAAACGCCTGATTCCCACCACAAGTACAAGTATAAGCACTCTGCCTATCACAATGGCTAGTATCGGGAGATTCTTTTCTACACTGAGCCTGATTAAAACCTATTTAAGATCGACAATGGGCGACGAAAGGCTTGAAGATTTGATTTTCATGGCTAGAGAATAGACTCTTGTGAAATCGTTGTATATCGAGGCTATGGTGGGTGTTTTGGGAAAAATAAGACCTCATCGATTCCCAGTTTTGCAATAAAACTGAGATTTTCTTTCCAATTTAAGTTATTTATATTCTTTAAACACTTTTAAATTGCTTCTTACTTTTATTAGTTGCTTTTGGGAGTGGCCTGTGCTAGCCACCGTGAAGAAATGTTGTTCTTCAAAAGCATAAACCGGCCACTTTAGGGGGCCCACAGAGGTTGCTTAGCCCCCCCCCCCTTAGTTCAGAATTAAATGAAGCTGCTGCTTTCAAATAATATAGGCAGACATTTTGACTCTTGAAGAAATTCAAAGGTATCACAATAGACCGAACTATTATGATTACTTGCAATCAGTGTCTTTACTCACTATACATATGCTATTCCATTGCAGTCAAAGAGAGGTGAAGAAGCTGCTAAAGCTCTAGAAACTATTCTTCAGCAAGATTGTTATATAAAAATATAAACGGATCGGGGTAGTGAATTTGTTAATCCACACGTAAAGAAGGTATTTCAGAAATACAATACAATGCTCTATTATTGTCTTGGTCCAATCAAGGCTGTAATGGCTGAAAGATTAATAAGAACTATTCGGATTTTAATTTCAAGATATTCTATATCGAAGAACAACACTGCATTCAAGTTCTGGATAAAATAATGCGAATATACAATCAATGGCCCCATCACTCTCTATCTAGCATTAGTTCTCTTGAGGTTCATCAAGGCAACGATGACAATACACTTTATATTTTTCTTAAAAGGCTGCAATTGAAGACACACATAATGCATGATAGTTTCCGCGTGAAATTTATGTCCAATGTCTTCCCTTTGTATAACGATTTAGATAAAACAAGTGATTACTGGACAAAACTCTCCCATTATATAATTCAAGGGAAAGTATGAAGTTGCCCTTGTCTATTGTATTATTAAGAATATTTATGATATCCTGAGAAAATGGTGGACATGCGACTCAGAAGTTAGACTTCATGATTGGCCAATCCCTACCGGGGAATGGATAGAATCACTTGATTCATCCATTTTTACCACATTTCTATTTTCAAAATTGTAATAATAAATAATAATAATAAAACTAGCATATCTCACTCTTCACATGCTGATTCAACTCATTTTTCTCAATATATTCCACGATTATATTTAACCCATCTTGTAATTTATGTATATTAACTATAGTCTATTTTGCTGCAAAACATAACTGTTCCTCCAACTTAAATTTGCTCAAAATGAAAGTTAAAAGTATTGCGTTTGGTGTCCTTTAGGGGTTTGTTTCAGGACCCCTGTTGTTTCTAATATATATTGATTGTGATTTAAAATGTAGTTGAATTGGAGCATCAAAAAAAATTTTGACTTTTTTGCTGACAACATGAATCTTACTGTTGCTACAAAAACCGGAAAATGCTGATAAGGAATCTTCAGACTGGTATGTCAAATATTCAAAAATGAATGAGGATAAACAGAATTCAGCTAAACCACATAAAATCCGATTATGTTATGTACAGGAGAAGTATGAATTACTAACGTTTGATTGACAAAAAGTGGAAATAATATCAAACTGCTCGTTCCTTATATGATCATTTTTCTATGACATATTGCTAAAGGTTCATATACGCATATACACTGACTCTTCATTTATATATGAACAGGCTCATTCAAAGCTTGCTGTGGTATTTGTAAAAAATAACTATATCATAGGATCATGGACAAGCTCCCCATACAAGTTTGAAGTGTTTGGACTTTCTTCTCTTGTGCATAAACTAAATGGAATTCCATTCTACAATCAATCCTTTGATAAATCCTACAGAACCCTGTACGTGTTGAAAATGCGATACTTAGATCAAGATTCACAAGTATTTGAAAACAAAATAACCAAATCAATGTTTGCAAAAACCCATGGTATCATTGTATTGGATTTGTTGGGCACACATAATATGAGTATTTTGCGAACGGGCACTGTACACTTAGAATGCTCTTTTGCTGTGTCTTTGACGGAGAGCCTTGCATTAATCTCGCTATATCAACTTGAAACCTATTGGTAAATCACCGGCGATGGCAGTGTTCATCTAGATTTTGTACTATGAACACAAATCAAATAATCAATGTATTTTATATCCATACACATCCAAACACGAATTCTACTTTATACCCTTAGATTTTCTTCAACAGATTCAAAGTGTTAAAAATACCATTATTATTTTTAATAGTAGTCTATTGAGCGTAAAGACAGTTCACTGGCTATGTATCTTTCTAACACTGAAATGTATAGAATCTATTAGATCCTATTAGCCTACTATACGGCTTCTACGTGCCCCATATTAAGACCTTCTTTGTAAGCAAATATAGGTATATTCTTCAAAACCGGAAGAGGGTGCAAGATTTGTCGACCAAAAGTTGTGGCTTTCATGCACTGTTATTTTTAATTTTCCAATGTCATGGCTATACTTACAATAAGTTTTTCAGCGTTTACGTGGACATCCCTCGACTGAATGACTTAATAGTGTAAAACATATTTTCCTACCAGTATAAAAGTGGTTTTAGTGCCCTAAGAATAAGGCGTTTTAATAATGTTTGTGGATTTGTTTATTAATAGAAAAATGTATGTGCAGAAAATAAGTCTTCTTCGTTTTCTTGAATACATTTTTTTAGATTCCTTCCTCTACATATAGATAGTCATCACATCAACAACAACTAGTGGTGGTAGATCATTCAAATTCACCTTGTATTTATCTTGTTGTGAAAAATCATATTTACTACTTTAAAGTGTAACTTTACTTATATTTTGTCTCTTTGTGAAGTCAATGATACTTTTTTTCATTTATATTGTAAAATTCACGTGTTTCAATTCACTTATTCAAATTAATACGACACACAAAATTTTCAAAATGAAGAATTGCTATACATAACAGCCAAATAAAAAAAGTAGGCTTATAATCATAATACCAATCGTCTTCACAAAGATGACGCAGAATTCACATTCTCTTGTTAATCCAAAGATTGAAGTGAAGACCAAGTTCTTCCTCCCAAAACCATATAAAACAGCGACGATACCAGTCTCTTGGAAATAAAAAAAGGTTTGTTCAGTTTTTTTTTGTAATCATACTAAAAAATGTATTCTTCCCACTGATCACACTTTTTGTAGCAACAGTTGGAGCATAAGAGGCCTATAGAGTGAGAGTCACAAATCTCTGCAAGGCAGGATTTACAATCTTTAATTTCAACTACATATCCTCTGTGCAGTCTACATGGATTGCATACTGCAAATTTTTCACCATATTTATCTTCAAAAGTGCAGTTATCACAAGACGATCAGCGGCCCAATGTAAAAAAAGCATAGTGGGCATGTGTAGTATTTTTTTCACTATTGACTTTTTTCACTATTGACACAGGTGATTACAAACGAACTACCCCTCTGAGATAGAATATTGTTTTAACTCGAATGCCCCCTTAATATGATCACCCATTGGTTTCCTAGGGAGAGAGGGGGGATGAGTAAAAGATCTATAACTAACTAAAATACAAAACAAACAAAAATTTCTTCGATGTAGAAACATTTTTATTTTCAAAATTGTAATAATAAATAATAATAATAAAACAAGCATATCTTACTCTTCACATGCTGATTCAATTAATTGTCCTCAACATATTCCACGATTATATTTAACACATCCTGTAGTCTATGTATATTAACTATACTTTATCCTGCTGCAAAACATAAATGTTCCTCCAACTTGAATTTACTCCATGATAAAAGTTAAAAGTATTGAGTTTGTTGTCCCTTAGGGGTTTGTTTCGGGACCCCTGTTGTTTCTCATATATATTGATTTTGATTTAAAATGTAGTGAAATTGGAGCATGATAAACAATTTTGACTTATTTTGCTGACAACATGCATCTTACTGTTGCGGCAAAACCGGGAAAACGCTTATTAGGAATCTTCAGATTGGTATATCAAATGTTTAAAAATGGATGATGATAAACAGACTTCAGCTAAACCACACAAAATCCCATTTTGTTTTTTACAGGACCTTCAGATTAATCGTTCCATTACCACTACTGGTGGAAAAAAAGAAAACCTTGGGGAATACGACAACAGCTAGCCAAGTAACCACAGTAAACTTAAATTTTTGAAAAATACTTCACGCTCGACCTACCCAGGCACTCCCCGTCGTTACCCTTGAGTTCTTGCTGAATCCCACAAGCGATTCCAGACAAATTGCAGCTCAGATTTAACGCTCCATCGTTTTAAGCAATAAAGATAGATATACCTTCAAAGTATCATTTATTATTGTTTTTCCAGAGCCACATCGTATAGAGCGGGAGGTCTTTGAGTCTTCAAAGGGAGCTCTTGTGGTTT
>JAQQPU010014133.1:0-11983 GCA_029168905.1 Artemia sp. Kazakhstan ARC1039 | reverse complement strand
CGTCGACGTACGATGATGTAGTCGAGCATCTTCTTTGTTGATCCATCATTGCTATACCAGGTGTACTTGGCTATATTTGGTCTCTGGAACCATGTGTTCGCAATCGTTAGATTGTGGGCCAGACAACAATTCAGCAGCCTCTCTCCATTATCGTTTAGGCTATCCACTGTAACAGGTCCAACAGCGAGATCCCACAGGCCTGATTCGTTTGAAACACTTGCATTCAAGTCTTCTAGGAGGAGGAGGTAGTCATGGGGAGGTACAGAAGATAGTTCAGAACTAAGCAGGTTATAGAAATCGTCTTAGTCTTTTTCATCAGCGTCGTTTGTGGGGGCATAGCACGTAATGACAGTTATTTTGCCGTGCTTCCCATCCAGTCTTGCGGTCAGGAGTCTAGGCGATACTGGTTTGAATGACAGGAGGGCCCTACGTGCAGCACTGTTCAGTACTAGGCGAACGCCTCCTCTTCTTTGGCTACCACCAGACCACAGCAATGTGCGTCCTTCACCTATGTCCTCTTCACCATATCCAGGGAGGTGTGTTTCGGTGACTCCAGCTATTGTGACTTTATATTTTTTTAGTTCTTTTGCTAAAAGAAGCTTCGAACCGGGTTGGCATCCCCACCCCCACCCCTAATGTGCAAATAAATAGCCCAAATTTGTTTCTAAACTATTATATGTTCATCCTATTTTATTTTATTTCATTTCATTAGTATTAACCAAACTTGACTTTTTAGAGAGGCCCGCATAATGGGATAGTACCGTTAGAAACTTCTACAAACTAGTTTTGCTTTTATTTGATCAAAAGAATTGGGAAAGCAGTTTTCAAAGACAAACCAGGGAGTTTTAAATAAGAATTCGTTCTAAGACCATGGTTTTCTTAAGGGATGAGGGTCATAGTTCTACTAACTGATATTCAGTTCAGTCCATTTTATTTAACATCAAAGATACATTTAACTAATGCTCCAATACCTGCCCCAAGAAAGATAGAAAAAAGTACTTTCGACTGGGCGGGTACATACAACTCATCTACTAACTAATAATTAACTATAAACAATATAACTTTCTTTTACTTCTAGCAGCGTCAATCCTTAGTAGTATGATTATGAAAAGCGAAAACAATTTCTAGATATTGAAATATTACACTTTTTGTATGTTTCGTTTCAGTAAATTAATATTCTATAGAAAAAATTTCTGGTAGGCAGTTCAGGTCATAACATCTAATTTTCTGCTTATTTCAAATTCAACTTCAAATCGAAATAATAGACTTAATTAATTTATAGACTCTTAATTCATAGAAATATATACACTATAAATGCGGATTGTAAAAACTATATAAAGATTATTGTTAAAGCTTATTATCAAGCCTTTTGATCAAACTAATTAATTTTCATAAAAAACTAATTTTATTATCAAACTAATTTTAATTGAAAATTGGAAAACGTTGATGTAAGACCCCAAAAACGGTTTGACAAACACCTACACATTGAAATAAGATAAAACAAACGTTTTATCATAAGATTAAGCCCCTTTGTCCTATTTTTGTCCCAATAAAATCTTATTCGATGCATTTTATCATGCAAAAACCAAATGCTTAAGATGTACCTTGATTGTCAGAACAATTGGGTTCCAATTCTTGGGTGTTGTATTCAAATTTACATGGTCCTGAAATGCTAGGTGAATTAACCAAAGAAACATCTTCACATTTGACAAAAAGATAGTTTGGAATATCAAAGGGCTTCTCACTGTCACCTGATAAAGCATCTTCAACTTCTAAAACAAAATTTAAATTAAACGGACATAGTAAACATTCAACAATAAAGTTTACTAAACGAATCCTTACACAATTATAAGTAAAAAAAAATACCAATCAATTGGGGTTTTCGTTAAGCATCTGAATTCAGTTAACTTTATCTTTCTCCTACGCGTCTTAAAACTAGATAATTTAAAAAAAAAATCCACAAAACAAGTTTTTCAAAGAAAAGTAAAGAGCTTTATTAAACCAAAATTTGCAGAAATAAAGTCAAATAATCTTCCAAGCTCAAAACTACCAAAAGTCACCATCAAATGATTAAAAAAAATTCCAAAACGAACGGAAATTACAATAAATAACCGAGTCAAACTAAAAATGAGCGAAAATTAACATGAGTAGGCCTGAGCCGCCTTGCAAAAAGTAGGATAGCATAGTAGCAATGCTACTTGGCAGTTTTCATTGTCTAGTAAAATTTGTTGGCAGATTTTGTCTGAATATACCAGCGCTTCCACTATCCCTAAATGTTTGAGGTATCCGAAAAAATATCTGTTTTCTAGAAAAAAAATCGGTTCCCCAAAAATTCCCTTTCGTTCAGGGTTACCAGCCTAAATGATTTATCCCTAGTTAATATCCACCCCTAGTAACTATCAATTTCACTTAACTTGACATATTTTTTCACTACTTTCCAAAATATTCGTCTGGATTATTTACTACACATAAAAAACAAGACATAGATTATTGAATTACTGACCTTTCTTCATATGCTAGTAAAAACATAATGTTTATAAGATTATACCATTTCATAAAAGATCCTCTTGTGACTCGTGGTAAAGAATTTCATTTGAACACGTTTACTGTCTGTGTAATTTTGAGCATCGATGCAAAAAGGGTTATTTTGGACAGCTGGACCGTGAGTTAGTTTTGTTTTCTTTTGCTATTCTGTTTAATTTTAACAAGGTCTGAAAATATTAGAGTTGGGTTGACTATTATTCTAAAATGAAAGAGGGATTTTATATGACAATTATAAAACCAAAACATGGTACCTATGCAGAGAGGAGGGAGAAGATTTCGTGATTAATTTGGAGATATTTTCATTATCGAGCTATAAACTAAAAGAACATACTACTTGAGACATTTTTTTATGCTCTTTCAAAATACAACCGTCGTTTTACTAAGAAATTTAATGAACCCTCTAAGATGATACCTTTTTCTCTTATTTTCTGCAATTTATTGAGTCCGATACTCTTTTACTCTAGGTTTTGGGCATAATATATCACTCTTAAATACATAATAATTGAATGCATGATAGATTAAAGGAATTTAAATTTTGCTAGGAATCTTGACCATTAAAATATTTGTTGAATTTTGCTTCATTTGGTATGTAAAAATTTAGTAGTTTCTTTTTTTCCTCGAGAATTTTATTTTGTATATAACCTTGTATCTTCAAATGCATTCCCCTCCTTCTCCCCTCACCATTTCTATTCCGATGCCCTCTCCCCTGCAATGTTTTTGGCGGGTGTCCGTGCACGATTGAGTGGTTACACGATTTTACACGAATTACACGATTTTACAGTCTCAGAAAGGTGTTTATTAAGTGAATGAAATTTAATGGAATAGACATTCTGCTGAAATTAGGGCATTGAAAATTTGTTTAAATACCTAGGCCTACCTCAAAAACTTCTAATGCTTGAGCAATTATTAACCCTGTATGAAGGCTAATCCTGAGATAAAAAAAAACAACAATAGAATAAAAAAAAATTGAGATAGAAGTAAATTTGCCATTCAACACTTTTCCTAATCATCTTACCGCAAAAATTGCAGCTTCTCAAGTATTAGTTCCCGTCGAGAACCATGTTTTTTCCTCTCAAAGACCATCAAATTTCAATCTAACATTTAAATTTACAACTTGTCTAACTACTTCTTTTCTGTTTTTAATAAGACATGCATCCAGTTACAAAACATCTTGTTCACTGCGGGTCAGTAGGTCTTAAAATTTGTACCTATACCTAAGCCTACCTCCACAACTTCTAATGCTTGAGCAATTTCTAACCCTGTATGAAGGCTAATCCTGAGATAAAAACAATAGAATTAAAGAAATTGAGGTAGAAGTGAATTTGCCATTCAACACTTTTTCTAGTCATCTTACCGCAAAAATTGCAGCTCCGCAAGTATTAGTTTCCACCGATGACCTTGTTTTTTTCTCTCAAAGACCATCAAATTTCAATTTAACACTTAAATTTACGACTTGTATAACTACTTCTATTCTGCTTTTAATAGGACATGCATCCAGTTTCAAAGCATCTTTTTCACTTCGGATCAGTAGGTCTTTAAATTTGTTGAAATACCTAGGCCTACCTTCCATGGACGCCCATAGGCTGAATGTTAGGGGAGGCTTACCTGGTCTAATCGGTACTTCGTTTTGATTTTATAGGTATATCAAACTGACAATCGACAAATCATTTGTTTTTGTTTTTTTTTTCAGTAAAGTCTAAGTTACGTTCTGTGAGAAGGGTTGGGGGTTGTCAGCCCTAGCAATGTTAATTTTTGCTCGTTTTGAGTTTGACTAGGCTATTTATTATAATTTCTGTTCGTTTTGAGTTTCATTTAATTGTTGATAGTTATTTGTGGTAGTTTGACGCTTGGAAGATTATTTGACTTTATTTCTGCCCATTTTTGACTTGATAGAGCTATATGTTTCTTTGAAAACTTATTCTGTGGAAAAAGTTTTTTTTTTTAATTAATACAAATATATGACACCGTCATTCAGCCAGGGGGGGGGGGCTGGCGCCCCCCTTTCCTCGCACCTTCATAATGCATGTGACTGCCAGGGTGCCAATCAATATTGTTCTTCCAGAAAATCAAATGGTGCTTTTTATAGTTGTAGTATAACTGATCAATAAGTATCAAGTATGCAGTAGGGTATGCATTATTTTTATAATACCAATAACTTTGGAGTGAACAACTCCATCCATAAAGTAACAGCAGTAAGATGTACTTCGCTAGCAGTATTTGAAAAAATACGATATAGTACTTTTGATAAAATGGTATATACAAAATTATGGAGTACGATATTTATGGCTAATAGATAGATAGATAGATAGATTTATTTTCCATATACCAGTAAAATAATTACATAACAATCTACAAATCCCCACAAAGGCTCCATGGCCTGTAGGAGGGATGTAATATATGTCATGGCCTGTAATATATGTCTTGCCACTGAATTAGTTTACATTTGTAATTCTAATTCAGAAAACTATTGATATTTCTAACTGCAATCAATACTAATTTACATTTGTTACTGTTCTACGAGTTTGAAGCATAAAAATACTTTTGCTCAAAGCAAACATGTCAAAACACAAGTTTTCTGCTAAAGTGTCAGCAGCTTTTGGAATTCTGCTACTGGCAGCTTTGGAACTTTTTGTACCTGGGGATGACAACCCCCAGGCCTTCTCCAGACCAGAAAGTAAATTGAACTTAACTTTTAGAAAATGAATGGACTTGAGAGGAGGGTTAATTGCCCTTCAATCTCTTTTTACTCTGAAAAAGGGCACTAGGACTTTGATTTAATTCAACATCCGCCTAAATATTCCTTGAAACCTTCAAGTTAATTATCTTAGCTTAATCTCAATCTCAGCTTAGTCTAGCCTTAAAAATCTTAGTACAGTAGCAATAGTTGTAGTAGAATTAGCAGCAGTATGTGCATAGCACCTTTGGTTTCTTCAACATCCCTTTCAACACATTTTTAAAGTTTACACTTGAACACCATCAACCTATGCCTGAAGCATTTCTGATGTGTTCTCTTGACAACATGTGTGGGCAGAGTATGTCTCAATTTAGCTCCGTACACTTTAAATATTTCAACTTTTTTTTTGCCTTAATACCCTTAGTTTTAGTAGCAACAATAGTAGTAATAGCGTTAGAATTAACAGTAGTAGCCTTAGCCTTAGTGGCAGTAGTAGTAGAAGAAGAAGTACTAATAATGATAGCAGAAGAAGAATGAGTGAAAGCAGTAGAATTAGGATGCAGATACTTTTGGTTAGTTAAACATCCTCCAGAACAAGCCCTGTTACTTTCCACTTCATACACAAAACCGTTCATAAAACATGCTGTTGCACCCTTTTGACAACCTGCATACAGAGAGCGGGTTGTGATTATGTTTATCTCCCCCCCCCTAACAAAATCCTTAAAAAAGTTCACCTTAATACCTTTAAGCATAGTTGTTTTGGCATTACTAGTAGGAGTATTAATAGTAATAGCGCTGGTACTAGTAACATCAGTAGTATTAACATATTGAATTTATAAGTAGTTGAAATAGTAGAAGTAGTAGTAAATATAGCAGTGATAGTAGTATTAGCAGTACCGTGTACATATTGCCTTTCAGTCAGTTGATCTTTCCCTTTTAGCATACTCTGAAAGTTCTAACTTAGTACCCAAATCAATTCTTGAGAGACGCTCTTTTGACAATGAAAATGCACTTAGCATCTTTTGATCTAGTTCAAATTTCCCCTTGATACAGTAAATACAGAAATGTGGTAGTAGTTATAGTAGTATGCAAATATTGCCTTTTTGATCACCTCACTTATCATTTCCTGAAGATTCCAAAAAAAGAAAAGCATAAACAAAGCCACTCAATTGTCTTTAGACAATTAATCTTAGGTTAAAATTAGGCAGTTAATATACAAATAATCCAGATAAACTTTTGTTTGGCTTTCATATTTGGTTAACAGTTTTTTCATAAAAATTATTCTAAAGTAATAGTAATTTTTGGCCAGTGAATTTTTATTTTTGAAGAATTTTCTGATTTGAGTGTTACCCCTGCCTTTTAAGAGCATATGTAAATTGCCTGCGGTGAACAAGCGTGTGTAAAAAGTGAGTTCATATACAGGTAAGCAAAAAGTCTTATTTTTATTCAATAATTATGGGAAAAAAAGACAGAGGTGAACATAATCTAAAGGAAGCTGAATTAACAGACCCCGTGATGGACTCTTAAAGTAATTCTGATGTTAATGTTCTCACTGACTGCCGGATGACAAATGCAGAATATATCGTTAAAATCCCGGAAAGGGCCCAGTCCATTAATGTGGATATTGAGGCACATAAGCATAATTTCAAGGAGATAAAAACTGATTTGAGTAGAGTGACAATTCGTGTATATTGATAAAAAAATAAAAATAATATGCTGAAGACTCTTGTGGTTAGTTCAACATCCCCCACAACAAGTCCTGTTGTATTCAACTTGAAACACCAAACTGCTCCTACGATATTACTGATATGTCCTTTTGACAACCTGCTTACAGACGGTATGTTGGTATTCAGTACAACTTCTCCCTAAAAATTCCTTGAAAATTTTTACCTTAATACCCATAGGCATAGTTACACAGTAGTAGTATAGGTATTACTACTATTAGTATTAATAATAATAGCAGTAGTACTAGTAGCACCAGCAGTATTAACGCATTGCCTTTTGGCTAGTTGAACATTCCTCTCATTAAGTCCTGCAAGTTTCCACTTAATACAATTAGCCATTGCTATGACATTGCTGATATGTCCTTTTAATACCCTGTATACTCATATGCTTCTTGAAATTTTCCTCTCAATGCTCTTAGCCTTAGAAGTAGTTGCAATAGAATTAGTAGTTGTAGCAGTAGTAGTAGTAAATGTAGAATTTATAGTAGCATTAATAGAAGCATGTACATAATGCCTTTTGGTTAGATGATCTTCCCCTTTAAGCATTCTCCGAAAGTTCCAACTTAATGTCCCAATCCATTCTTGATAAATTGTCTATGCATATAGCATCTTTTGATTTAGTTCAAATTTCCCCTCAATATTGAAAATGGAGTAGTGTGGTAGAAGCAATAGTGGTAGTAGTTGTAGTGGTAGCATGGAAATATTGCCTTTTTGAGTATCTTCTCCATCATTTCTTGAGACTTCCAAATGATTATACTTCATCATTCATGAATTACACCGTTTTGACAATCCATATATGCATAATGTGTTTTGATTTAGTTTAAAACTCCCCTCAACATTCTCTGAAAGGCTCATCTAAATGACCTTTGTCTTTTTGGAAAGTTAAATTCTAGCATACCTACCTTTCTCAAACGTATGTACTATATTAATTAAAAAAAAACAGTTTTTTCAAGGGAAGTTAAGAGCGAAGTTGAAACTTAAAACGAACAGAAATTACAGAAATTATTACTTCACAGCCTATCTAACATATATCAATAAAACTAATGCAAATAAATCAACTGGTGATATTTCCCTCCCAGCTGAAATTTAGTTTCTCCAAAAAATTGTCAAAACTAAGATAAGCCTGCGTAATTCAAGCATCCACTGAAACAGGTCAGTTTTCTTTAGTACATCTTTACTTTTTTTATTACTATATGGCTAGTTTTTTTTTCAGTTTTCTCTGTCATTTTCACTTGATTAGGGAAAATTGGCTACAACTTTGACCCCCCCCCCCTCCTCCACAGGATTCTGACAAAATTACACCATTCATTGGGGTATGGATTTAGAGATCTACTCAGAATGTCGTTGCAAACCATGAACTGGATGACCTCTATTCACTTTTGAATCAAAACTCTTGACCAAATACCTTCCTCAGACAAGCTTTAAAAAATGAGTACATCACATTTACAAAAAAAAAGAAGGGAAATTCACTGAAAATGATCGTATAGAAGGGAGAAAACCATAATTGAAAAAAAAACACCCAAGCAGGAATCGAACGCAAGACACTCGAAGTCGAACACTTTACCAACAGAACCACGCCTCTAAGAATGGGGTTTGATATATTAGCGCTTGTACTTTAATTACGTAGCTTATTAAGGGGGCTTGAAAGAGGAACATACGAGAGGTATTCTTGCAAACTTCCAGTTTTGGGTTTTGGACCATAATTATTACAATGATGATTTCGTTTTATACTTCCAAGCTTTTCTACTTAAGAAGTGACGTCAACAGTGTTGTTTTTAGTGCTATACCACACTTACGGATGGTAGAATTGATAAACATCACGCAGATATGAACAATAGCTTTCAAACGAGCCCATTAAACGTCACTCTAAAAAGTACTGGTAGCACACTAGCCCCAGCTTTTCCACTTGAGACATGGCACCAAAAGTGCTATTTTTTGCTACTTGGCACTTATGGATGGCAAAACTGATTAAAAGCACGTAGATATGAGCAATAGCTTTCAAATCAGCCATTAAACATCTCACTAAGAAGTTGTGGCAGCCCACTACCCCTAGCTTTTCCACTTGAGATATGGCATCAATAGTGCCATTTAGCACTTGCAGGTGGTAGAATTTATAAACAAAACGTAAATATGAGAAATAGCTTTTGTGTGAGCTATTAAACATTTGTCTTTTGTAGCCTGCTAGCCCCAACCCTTGAGAAATGGCACATAATGTGCCATTTTTTTGCCATATGGCATTTGCAGCTGGTGGAATTTATGAAAAGCACGTAGATGTGAGAAATATTTTTGAATAAGCGATTAAGCATCTCTCTATGATGTTTTTGTAAACCGCTACCCTGGAAAAAAAAGAAGAAAAAACAGGAGACAAATCAGTGCTACCCATGCAAAAAAGTGATTTTCCTTGTTGTTCAAGGTTGGGGACTGTAATTTCCCTGAACAAGGTTTCCAACTATGCTGATTCCAATGATACACGTTTCTTTTTGATCTGACACCATTTTCGAGGGGTTTCAGGCTATTTTTTCGAATTACCATAAATTACTTTTTGCAATAACTTTTATTTTTAATACGAACGGAAATAAAAGTTATCATTCCTGAATCTGTGTCAGATGGCAATTTTTTTTTACTACGTAGTTTTTTTCTAAACGCGTTTTTTAACTTTTGGTTACTATGGGCTGTTGTTTACTCTTTACTAGGTTGCAGCTACTGCTGGAACCATGATGTAAACAATGAGCAAATTGCCTAACTTACATCCCTTATTATAACTGGATCTTTCAACAATGCTGAACAAAAAACTCTCTCTTAAAATTTTCATTGGATATGTTTTGGGGAATGATAGGCTTGGAGGAGAGGGGTTGCCCTTTATTCACTTTTGATTCTTAAAAGATCCCTAGAACTTTTAACATCCAATCAAATGAGCCCCACCTGAATTTTATGCAACCATCTGTTCCATAAAAACTACATATACCCCAAGGGTCCTATGCATAATGCCCCTGGGCTTTGGGGGGTTGGTTGTACCCAACCTGAAGGCATACTTATATGCTCTTTGGACTATTATGACCAAAATGGCTATCTCACAATTTTGATTAGATGCATTTGGGGAAAAGAGCGCCAGAAAGGGGGGAAGGCTAGTTCCCTCTATTGCTTTTTACACTTGAAAAGGGATTAAATCTTTACATTTCCTATCAAATGAGCCTCCTCAAAGTTCCCATGACCACCCCAGGACATAACTTACAACATCTATCCCCAGACTCTGGAGCTTGTGTCAGCCCTTGAATGCCTTGTTATGTGATATTTGGACTATTTTTTGAACAAATAGCTATCTCAAAATAACTATTGAATGCATTTGGGAAAATAGGACATGAGGGCAGGGGTAGTTGCTCTACAAACACCTTGACTCTTATAAAGTGCATTAGAGCTTCTGATTTTCAATCAAAGGAGCCACCACTGAAGTTGATGCAACTGTCCTTTCCACCAAAACATTATATGCCCCTGGGACATAACTTAGAACCCTTGCTCTGAGGGTTCTGGGAGGGGGGGGAGGGTTGTCATCTTCAAACACATAATTAATAGACCTTTAAACCACACTGAACAAAATGAATATCTCAAAATGTTCATTGGATGTGTTTGGGGTACTGATGGGCAGGGGCTGGTTGCCCTCCAATCACTTTTGATTATTGAAAAAGCACTAGAACTTTCAATTTCAGATGAAATAAGACATCTTCAAAGCTGCTGTGACAACTTCTTTTATATGCAGTGACCTGGTAAAAGAAATAAAAATGCATTGTATCCACACATATGGGCAAATTGTGTCCACATTTAACTGTATAACTTACCATTTTTAATGAAAGGATCCTCAGAAACTGTGATATGTTCAGCCATTTTCGGTATGTGTGGTAAATCCATAAAACAACTTGGAATTGAGTTAATTCAGTTCAAGAGAAGTATGATATTATCATCAACACTTGGATATGGCACTAAGATTTTAATCAGGAGAGTAAAAGCAATAGTCCCTAAAATACAAAAGCTATAATGATTAATAATTACTTTTAACCACTGAAAAGCACATTTTATCTTAATACAGGTGAAAGCACAGGCTCCTTCAGTAGTCAAAGGCATTAAAAATCTGATTAGGTTTTTTTTTTTTTTTTACAAAGATGGTGATAGAATTCCAAAACTGTATTGTGTATTTAAAAAGTAGTTTCGGATTTTAAGTTAGAATAAACTTTCATGGTAAAAAAGCAAAATACACCCGTTAGCTTATTCTGTTGGTAAATTTTCCAGGCAAAAAACTGTTAGGTTGGGAAATTTGGTTTAACTCCATAAATGAAAGATGTATTCATGGTTTAATGCTTAAAACACTACAGTGTGCAGGCAAATCATGTATATGATGCAATTGTTTTTTTCCAAGAGTCTATATCTAGCTGTTCTTATTTATAAGCCTTCAAAATTGTAACAATAGATCTAAAATTAGGTCCAAAAAGATATTTTGTAATAGAATTGTATTCTCCAAATGAAATATGGCATTAGTGTACAGTTCAGGTTAATTAGAGGAAACAACACTATGAAATTCGGAATCAAAATAATAAAACCAGTTACTTTAAACAAAAACTACTTACTAATATCATTCTTATAAGAGCTTCACTTCACTTTAATCCCACACCTCCTTAATGTGCATAAATACAGCCCAATTTATGCAGACCTATTTTGATTGAATTTGTCTATTTCTTCAATTTGTTGATGATCCATCTCGCCTGAACAATCTACAGCTCCTAACACTCGTCTACAGACAACAGGGGGGTGATGTCATCCAGGCTTACTAGCTACTGCATGCTGATTCCTCTTCTCAGAAGCCTTTCCAACTTGACGAATCATCCAGGACAAGAGGGCATAGTAAGAAGCTGTTCTGGAAGAGAACTCACAGTAGACTCCACAGCCACTATTTCTCCAATAGAGTAGTGGCCCCCTGGAACAGTCTTCCCAATACAGCTGTCACCGCTTCCTCCGTCGATGCATTTAAGATCGTCGTTGATAAAAATTAATT
>JAQQPU010014132.1:0-11182 GCA_029168905.1 Artemia sp. Kazakhstan ARC1039 | reverse complement strand
TATTGGAATATTTGGAAAATGGTGTGTACATTGGCCCGCGGATAGAATATACAAATTGGAATGAAAGCATCTTTCCCGAGCTGGTGAAACGCCAGGCCCTCCAATCAATTATTAATGTTAAAGTCGGAGACAATTATAAATTTTCTAATATTTTCTCGATAAAACGTACTTTTGTTGACCATCGTCTTTAAACCTAGACTATAGACTGTATACGGGAGTCAGATATTTCAATTTAAGAAGATATTGCTTTTCTTTGGAAGTTCAACATTTGAACCATGAGATGGTCAGTGTCCAAAATTATTTTGGACAGATGAAATAGCTTATTCACCCCCCTCCCTCCGAAAATGTCCTTGGCACTTAGAAGTCAGGAGGCTACGTATTAAATGTAGTACTAGATACATCGAGCTTTTTGAAGAAAAAATCAAAATAAACTTCTACTCTCAGAACTCCTTAAAGACACCCAAAATGGAATACTACTCAGTTAACCCCGATGACATTGTTAAAGATACGAGATGTTATTGGTGGAAACAAATGAAATTCAATTTGATAACCCAAGATTTGAGAAGGAAAAAATCTCTTCATAAATTTAGGACGTGCAAAAAGGACACCGAACTTTCCGGTTATCATCACGACAAAATTAGAGATATTCGTGTATAGATTAAATGAAATTCAAATAAAAGTTCGTGCATTTGTACCTTTAAGTAGTGAGAATATTAAAGAAAGTCATAGAATTCTGTTTGAAATTTCGAAAAAAACACTTTTCGGTAGAACATTCATCGATGAATTGAAAATTTACTATAATGATACTAGTGGATTTTTTTCACAATTTTTTTATTTTATTTCGTATATGATGGGAATGCCCCACTCCTCTGCGCCTTGATCTTTATACTAAAATTGAATTAATTGAATTGAATTGAATTGACTTAAAGTTATCAAGTATTTCGCAGTAGGTTGCATAGGTTGCATCAAGACATGGCTAATTGTAGACAGAGAAAAGCTAAAACTTATAGTCCAAGTATTTGAGAGGCAAATGATTAAATGGCTGTTTCATGGGTAAATGACAAGAGTATGCATGACTCTCTTATTGGAGACATACTTGTTTGTTAGTTTTTTCTGCCTAGAGTCTCAGGCATGCTAACCAAGAATTTAAAATTGACATAAGACCGTTAGATTGCCTGTAATGAGAGGCAAGCAAGACACGGTTGCCTATGGTCTTAAGAAGGTTGACCAAGAATTTATAATTGACATAGGACTATAATAATAAATTTTCTTTAAGTAACAGGCAAACAATCATTTAAAGCCATCTTTATCTTTTAAATAGTACCTATGCATTGCCTAAGCTCAGCTCCACATTCTGAAAAAAATTTGAATTTTTCTAATTTTTGGGTCACTTGCCTGAGACTCTGGGTGGGTGGGTGCCCCCATGAATTGTCCCAAATTCCTCTCTCAATTTAGCACTTGTTCACGGATGCCCAGCGTCTCCAATCCCTTTTCCAATAGTATCTATTCATTGCCTCAGTTCAGTTCAGCAATCTGAGCCAATTTCCACTTTATCAAGTTTAGGGTCACTTGCCTGAGACTCTGGGCAGGTGAGGTGGGCACCTCCGAAAATTGGAGGGCAACTATCCCCCACGCCCCTATTCCCCAAATACATCCAATAAAATTTTTAAATAGGCATTAAGTTAAAAATGTCTCAAAAGTCAGATAACAAAATCTCAGGTGTCGTCACAACCCCCCCAGGGCCTGGGGTCTATTCTACTTTCTAATTCTTCTAAGGGTAAAGGCGTATATCTCTGTACACTTGATCTTTCAAAGGCTTTTGATTCTGTTGTTCATAACCAGCTTTTCTTTTCTTTGGCTTCTTCTGGTGTTAATTTTTCGGTTATTTACCTTCTACGGTTTTGGTATTCTAATTCTTACCTCCGCCTGAAATCTTCTCCAGAAACAACTATTAAAGTGCTTCGTGGTGTTAGGAAGGGAGGTGTTTTATCACCAACCCGGTTCAAAATTTGTATTTCTACTGTTCTTGAAAAGATCTCAGGCACTTATTTTTCTGGTTCTACTGATGTTTCTTACATTGCCTATGGTGATGACATTCTGTTGATTAATCGTACTAAGTCTGCTCTTTCTGCGATGATTTCCTTAATTTCTCAGTCTTTCCTAAATATTGGTCTATCCCTAAATCTTGACAAGTGTGAATTCTTATCTTATAATCTGTCTTCGTCTACTCCTCTGGTATGTAATGAATTTCTGTACTTTCTGTCTCTTCCTTTCGGTGGCTTGGTATTACTGTCTCTAATTCTCTAGCTCTCTTTCGTAAACAAATTGTTGCTGATTCAGTAAGAAAAATTCAGTTCAGTTATTCAAAAATTGTAGCAAACCGTGGAAAATATAACAGAAGAGCTCTTGGGCGCTTATTCTCGACTTTTTCTGATCATTCTGTGCTTCATTTTTCGGGTGTTCATTCTGTTCTTAAGCTAAAGGATTTAAAAAAGATTAAAGTTGCTTATTTCAAATTTTGCAAATTTCTTCTTTCTCTGCCACCATGGACTAGAAATCGGTATTTAGTTAAAAATTTCTATGTTACGGATGTAACTCAAAAGCTCGATAACCTACATAAAAAGCTTTCTGCAGATGCATTTTGTAAATTTGGCCCTGACCACGGTCTTTTACAGTTCTTTTCGTAGTTTAATTTAATTGCTAGTGTTTGTTGAGTTTTTTGTTTTTTTTTTGTTTTTTATTATTATTATGTACTCCACTTGTACTACTTTTTGTTAGTTGTGGGTAATAAATGATTGATTGATT
Source organism: Artemia sp. Kazakhstan ARC1039 (assembly GCA_029168905.1). Classification (NCBI taxonomy): domain Eukaryota; kingdom Metazoa; phylum Arthropoda; class Branchiopoda; order Anostraca; family Artemiidae; genus Artemia; species Artemia sp. Kazakhstan ARC1039. The sequence continues at coordinate 8,377 of JAQQPU010014132.1, read as the reverse complement.
GATTGATATATGGTTCGTACGAAAGGGATGCTCGTATAAACTTCAGAGAAGGCTCATTTGATTGGATATTGAAATCCAGCTCTTTTTAGCGTCAAAAGTGATCAGAGGGCAACTGGCCCTCCAAGCCCTTTTCCCCCCAAATACATCTGATAAAAAATTTGAGGTAACCATTTTGTTAAGAATAATTCAAAGATCATATAACAAAACTGCCTTACGTATGTTCATATCGTTAAAAAAAAGTTCAACCATCAGATATTGAAACTCCAGGGTCGACACAATCTCCCAGAGCCCAGGGACAGGCGTTGTAAGTTATACTCTGGGGATTTACATGGTTTTTATAGAAGGGATACTCGTATAAACTTCAGAGACGGCTCATTTGATTGAAAATAGAAAATTCTAGTACACTTTTAAAGAGTCAAAAGAGACCGAAACTTAATCTAGTCCCCCCACGCCCTTTTTCCCCAAATCCATCCGATAAAAATTTTGAGATAGCAATTTTGTTAAAAATAGTTCAAACATCAGATAATAAAAACTCCGAGGTTGACACATACCCATTTTTTTCACTTTGATATTGTTACTTTGATACAAATACCTTTTAAAATTCAAACTCAAAACGACCAAAAATTACTATTAAAGAATAAATGAAACCCAAAACGAACAGAAATCAAATAAACAATCATAGCAAAAACATACAACAAGTAATGATATAAATGAATAAATAGATCTTAAAGCGAGTAAAGCTTAGATTGAGTATGAAAATCAAGGTTAAGACGAAAAAATATTTTCCTATTGAAGTGAAAATGAAACTTAAAACGAACAGAAATTAATTAAACAATCAATGCAAACAAACATACAATAGATATTAATCCAAATTAATAAATAAATCTTAAAACGAGTGAAGCTTGAATTGAATATGCAAATTGAGCTTGAAACAAACAAAAATCACCACAAACAAGAGTTTGGGTATGACCTCCTTCTCTCACTGTAAGAGTCTAAAACCTACTGCGTCATTGGCGCTTTACTGAAAACTATATAAGTCTTGAACAGTCTTGGAAAGTATTAACAATATCAAATTGAACATTTGATGTAAAATGATATAAATTGTTGAAAGATCCATCAGTTCAAGAATTTATTTCGCTGTAATTGTATTTTTATGTTCAATGCTGTAAGAACTGGAAAAGAAAGTGTTCGTAATATAATCCGTTTTCAGTTAAGCGCCAATGACGCAGTAGGCTTTTGGTTTTTATTTACAGTAAGGAAAGGAGGCAGTATCCAATCACTTGTTTTAAGGGAAACTATATTTGTCTTTAACAACTTTAAAAAGAGCTTATAAATTAAACTGAATATTGGGTGTATAATGATATTAATTGCTGAAAGCTCATCAGTTCAAAATATTACTATAATTTTAATGTTTATTTTCAGAGACAAGTACAAGAGAAAATATTTGTCACAAAATTGGTTTTCATTAAAGCGCCAATGACGCAGTAAGTCTTAAAATTTTACAGTGAGAGAAGGAGGTCATATCCAAACTCTTGTTTTAGGTGATTTTTGTGTGTTTCAAGCTAAATTTGCATATTCAATTTAAGTTTCACTCGTTTTAAGATATATTTATTAATTTACATTAATATCTAATGTATGTTTGTTTGCATTGATTGTTTATTTAATTTCTGTTCGTTTTAAGTTCATATTTTACGGTCATATTTTTTTCGTCTTAAGGTTGATTTTCATATTCAATCTAAGCATTACTCGCTTTAAGATCTATTAATTCATTTATATCATTACTTGTTGTATGTTTTTGCTATGATTGTTTATTTAATTTCTTTTAGTTTTGGGTTTCATTTATTCTGTAATAGTAATTTCTGGTCGTTTTGAGTTTGAACTGGTCGTTTTGAGTTTGAATTGTAAAAGGTATTTGTATCTGCTGAGCTTAAGTTTAAGATGGCCTTTACTTTTCTTTGAAAAGCTTTTTTTTCGAATTTTTTTTTACTAATCTTTGATAAAGCTCAATCCTTAGCTTTCTTTCTTCCAGTATTTCACTGGTTATAGATGGCTTACGGGGTTCCTGTTTTTTCACTTTCATTACCTTAATAGGACACGCACTATCATAAATGGGTAGAATAACAGACATTAGATTATCAAATGCTCTCGTAGGGGATTCTTCTTCTGAAAACACAGGGGTCCAGTCGATAACACTAACCTCCTCCACAAACTTTTGAAGATTCCCTTTTTTCATTAACCTTGTCTTTATTTTCTTTTTCTTTGGTCTGTGCAACTGACAAGTCATAACACTCACCAATGGAAGATGGTCAGAACAAGGAAAGGCCACAACATCAGTATAACAAAGCTTCAAATTGGCAGAAAGAACGAAAATATTATCAATTAGGGTTGCGCTCTGTCCAATAATCCTCGTGGGTACACTCACAAGCGGGCATAGATCATTCGATATCAAAAAATTTAAAAAATCAACATTAAGATTAGACAAATCAAGCAGGTTAAAATTAAAATCACCCATAACAATATGACTAGCTCCAGACGGTACCTTTGAAATCAGCTGACCCATACCTCCCACAAAATCCTCCAGATGAGCACTGGGCAGCTTATACACCATACTAATTATATTTTTTCTCCCATCAAAATCAATTTCAATTGAAAAAACTTCAACCTTACCTTCAATCCATATACTAAGATCATCTCTTTCATTATAATTCAACCCATTCTTTATAAGGAATCCAACACCACCACGACCCATCACTACTCGGTTCTTAGCGCAGAGATCATAACCTGGAAATGAATACAGTGAGAGAGACTGGTTTGAACTAAAAAATGTTTCACATAATCCTATTATACTAAAAGAAGAAGAAAACTGTTCAATTAATTCTAAAATATCCAGCTAGCTTGTAGTCACGTGAACATTCCAAGAACACAGTCGCAGACATTTTTCATTTATATCATGAATGTACGGCAACCAAATATACCTCATAGGCTTTAGCTCTCCCTCATAGGCTTTAGCTCAACAATCGGTATATCATCATCGCCGGCAATACTTCTTAAGAAATAATCCTGAAGACTAAATCGGTCTTGATCAGACATTATCATTTTTCATATAAAAGAACAAGAAATAGCACTTGAAAAAAAAGAGAGAGAAAAAAGAAAAGTAACAAAAAAAACACGAATATTAAAAAAACCTCTATAAAAGGTCGTCAATTGACCAGATACGCCTGATGGAGGAGTATCAGTTTCGCGCACAAAAATACGGCCTTGATAAGACCACAAACTGCGATTTTCCAACTCATCTCTTGAAGCGCTCAGAAGATTGCGGTTATGTTTCGTAAGGTTCTCAGCTACAAATAATCCTGAGACACTAAGCTGCTTCTTCACTTTAAACACATGGCGAGCTATTTCTTATGATCGAAACTGGATGAGAACAGGGGCAACTTTATCTGGTCTTTGAGCATTATTTATTCCAACTCTAATTCGCTGAACCCTAACTATGTTTAAATCTTTAATATCAGTTAGACCCATCTTGACAAACAATACGCGCTTCATGGTGTCCCACACACTCTGCGAAGGAATCTGCTTCACACCATTCAACAACAGGGAATCACTTGTCCCTTCCTGCTCAATGTCGTCTAGCTTGAACTCAAGCTGTTTCACGCGATTTTGTAACAGATTAATCATATGCATGCATGTTTTTAGATGTTTTTCAAATCAGTTCAAGTTTAGGATAAAACTCAACATGTACTGCATCATAGATTTCAGAAACCATTGTTACAACTGGAAACTTAGCATTAAAATTGGCTGCAGTCTGCAAAGTTGATTTTTTCGGCTTTTCGTTCAACAGCAGCGTAGATCAGCGTAGATCAGCAGCGGGATCTGAGAGTAGACTATCCGTTACCGAATCTTGCCCTTTTCTTAGAAACTGGCGGTAACAATCAGGATGATTTTTTAGGTCTGCACCACGTGATTAACACCCTTAGTTTTTTTTGTTGATGCTTCCTTCTCACTGCCATCAAAACTAAGTAAACTCACGACGGATAGAACCTGACGGTCGTGTTTTTTGCCGTAGCAAAAACAACAAATTTGCTGTCTCCGGTATTTGTCTTCATAATTTCTAGGATTCGAATCGGCCAAAGAGGATAACCCGAAAATTTAGCGAGGAACAAATATCCAATTTTAACGTTAGCCGGTTCCATGACGGTAATAATAAATATAAAAAATAAATAAAATTTGAATTTGATTAGCCTCAGATAGAGACGAAAAGAAACTTATCTTTATGTGGGCAGGCCCACGGATGGCAGTGGCAATCACCTTATTGGTCGGCGGCCCGATGGACCATGGAGACCTGCTGATTGTTAACCATCGTGCTCTGACATCCAGAACACCATCCCCAAATAATATTGAATTTTCTCTGCACACCACAGTCGGCTAACATATCCAATTTTCTCAATTTAAAACGCCAAAAATCTGACTGTGTAAAAAAAATTCAAGTATCCGATTGCACAAATTATCACTGAATTAATTCAAGGTTAAAGAATCATGTTCAAACAGGTGTATTCCCTTTAAGAGCTAGTTCAAGATTAATTAAGTATTCTATTTTCATCATATTTTATTGTCTCCAAACTTCACTTCTCGAGTGAGTTTTATATAATAGACAAGCGCCAACAACCTTTGCAAACGGTGGCTTTCCGGCCTGAAAGTCGTATATGACAATTCTGAATTTATAAAATAATACACTGAGCCATTTGAAAAGTTGTCTCCAATAGGAGGCTTAGCAGGGGAATGTACATTCAATAAAATTTCGATCCCCCTGACCTAAATTACTCTTCTGATCCTCTCTTGAGAATGACTTATTAGATAGTTTTGGCAGTAAATATCAGAAGACTGAGTGGTGTGAAGCGACGATACAACGAGTCCTAAGAGACAAAATTATACACTGGCAATAAAACAGTACACTATCTACGCAAAAACGTAGATAATAACCTATTTTACTCTCTTAGTAGGCACTTTTATTGTCTACGTTTTTGTGTTTTACGTTTTACGTTTATATTGCAATGCCTCCGGGGTTAAGACAGCCCTAGGATATAACTTAAAACCCGCACCCCCAGGCTCTATGGGGCTGTTTTAACATCGGAGGGATTGCTATATAATCATTGAAGGATTTGGGACAAAATGACTATCTCAAAATTGTGATCAAATTCATTTGGTGAAGAAATGGCATCGGGGGGGGGGGGGGGGCTATTTGCCCTCCGATCACTTTTGCTTCCTAAAAAGGTAGATAAAACTTACAATTTCTAATGGAATAAGTATCTTCCAAAGTTTATGCGTTCACCTTTTCCGTACAAACCTTATACTAGTATGTTTCCCAACATAACTTAAATCCCTTGCTCGTGGGCTCTGAAAGTTCTTTCAGCCCCGAAGGCATTGTTTGTAATCTTTGGACTATTTTGAACAGGATGGCTATTTTCAAATTTTGATAGGATATATTTGGGGGGAGAGATGAAGAACAGAGGGATTGATTACCCTCTGATCACTTTCGATTCTCAAAAAGGGGACAAGAAATTTTGATGTCCAATCGAGCCTCCTCCAAATTTGATACGACCATACTATCCATAGAAACTTTATAAGTCATTAATTAGCAGCTAGCATATGTTACATCCCTTTCTATCAGGGCGGGGGGGGGGGGGGGGTAAAACTCCGAGCCATAGTTATTTGACATTTGGACCATTTTAGATTAAAAGACTAACTCAAAATTTTGATCAGAAGTACTAGAAAAAAAGGAGTGTTGGGGATGGCTGGTTTCCTTCTTCTTGCTCTTGAGTTTTAGAAATGGAGCTAGAACTTTTAATTTCCATTCACATTAGCCTCCTCCAATATTTATATGACCACCGCTACTATCAAACCTTATATGCTCCCTGGTTATAAGCCATAATCCATTATCCTAGGCTTTTCGGGGTTGTGTTAACCCCGGATGCATTGCTTTATCATCTCTGGGCAATTTTGAACAAAATGAATATCTCGATAAAATAAAAATTCAAAATAGGGATAAAATCCTTTTTAATAGACAGTGCATAGAAATTCACAAAAATACCAGATATTTCGGTCACATATACAGTGACCGTCATCAGTAGTAAAACTACTGACATTAATAGTAAAAATACCGAAATATCTGTTATTTTTGTAAATTTCTATTAACTGTCTATTAAAAAGGATTTTATCCCTATTTTGAATTTTTAATTTATCGTCATGGAAAGGCAGTGTGGTCTCCGAAATTATTAATGACTATCTCAAAACCTCTATAGAATACATTTGAGAAAAAAAGATGTGAGGGGAGCTATCTGCCCTCTGATCACTTTTGATTCTTTAAAAGAAAAATCGAAATTCCAATCGAATGAGCATACTCGAAAGTTTATGCGGCAACCTTTTCCATAAGAGCCTTATGTGTCCTCGAGGCATAATTTACAACCTCGCCCCCGGGCCCTGAATGTTTATCAAGCCAAAGGTATTTTATATAATCTTTGGACTATTTTTAACGAAATGGCTATCTCAAATTTTTGGTCAAATGAATTTGATGGAAACAGGGTTCGGGGACCTGTTGTTTTCTGATCTTTTTGACTCTTAAAATGCGGAACAGGGGTTTAAATTATTTTTTCTACATTTCTAACAAGGACATTGGCTTAAGAAAATTGAAAAGACTAAGGGAATCGGAGCTTTTAATTCCTTTGAGATGCAAGGACTGAAAGTTTAATATTCAGGAAATTAAAAGATAATTATAAGCTGCCAAGATAGATTCGGCGTTATATATCATGTGTCCAGACTTTTCAAGACCAAATTAGATAACGTAGATGGCAATAAAATGTAAAATGATCTACCGAATGCAAATTGCACATTTTAGTGAAAGCGAATATAACATTCTGTTGCAAAATGACAGATTAGCACCGAAAAGGATAATAAATTACAATTTTATATAATTGATTTTTAATTACAGGATAACAATCACACAGATTTTTAAGAATAATTAAAGAATAATAATTACAGGATAATAATCACGCAAATTTGCAAGGATTTGCCAAGAGTCTTGGGTTGATTTAAAGACAAACAATGGATCCTAGGCTAAAACAAACCCCGCCTTAAAAGACGTAAAAAGAGTTAGAAATTGTCATTTAATTTACCAAAAAAAAAATCGCCTAACCGACAGAGAAAAACGTAGGAATTCAAATTGAACAATGCCCTTCAGCAATTACATTTTTTTTCAACACTACTAACGATCTCCGTTCAAATACCTGCCATCTAACTTTATAATGGAATTACACAATTGACCAATCAATACAATGAAAATTGTATTTAAGCTCACCTGAGGTATAGATTTCTCTGACTTTAGAGGGCCTTTTTAAGCAATACTGCCAAGTCATGTTTAGGCATTTTTAGGTGATTCATAGATTAATTTCGTAAAGAGACCATCACAAAAGAAGAAACTTTGTTAAAACTTAAGCAAGGTTTAGAAGATTGTGGCGGCTGTCCAATTGGAATGCTCACTTGAAAAAAAAGCCTAAAAGAATGAAAATCCGTTATTGTGAGTCTGCCCTCCACTGACCTAATATTACCCTTATCTACTACCTTAGACTTTTCATAATGCCCTTAAATGGGTGAGCCATAAAACAATAACTGGTTTTGCTGAAATTTTGCAAACATAAGCTTAAAAATAAAATTTTAGTATGTTTTACATTATCATGCTTTCACTTGTATTTTTTTATTATTCAGCAGTAAAGACGGTCGAGCAGAGGCCTCGACCAAAATATTTATATACCTGTCTTCGATTTTTTACTGACTGGTATTATCCTTGTTCTCTCATCTTTACGGTTTTTTCGTTTTGTCATTAGCCAGTGTGGTCTCAGAAATGTGGTCTCAGAATGCCCCCCTAGCGTATTCTAAAGTAGTTTAATTTACTTAATTAACTCACGTTTGCGTTAATTAAACTTGCTCCTAGCGCAAGTTTATTGGATCAATCTATTTTGCGCCCCCCCCCCTAAATTTTTCTTTATCGGATCATCCTATTTTGCGCCCCCCTAAAATAAAACTGGATCCACCCTTGAGCCCCCCTCCCAGGTACTACTACCTCCAACCAATTCAGTCATGGTACCTATGTCAGCTACCTCAGTTGCCCCTGCCCCCTTCAAATGGCTCTGCATGACATTTTTAAGGCCCATTTCGTCGTTTTTGGATATCAAGAACTGTGTGGATGTTGGACAATGTGTTTAGTTCATCAAAATTTTGACAGAAACTAAAACTAAAATTACTCCAACTGATAAGATGACTTGAAAGAAGTAATGAAGAAAAATGAATGTTTAATATATAATGATTTTAATTCCTGTAAATTTCT
>JAQQPU010014131.1:8071-20927 GCA_029168905.1 Artemia sp. Kazakhstan ARC1039 | reverse complement strand
TATTTGAGTTTTTTTTTTTTAGTTTCGTTGAAAAGTGCTGAGGAACGGGAAAAAGAGAAATTTACGCACAAAAAAGTATCTTAAAAACTTAAAAAAAAACCGCAATTCCATTTTTGTTCAAAAGACTTCCATATGAACTTCTGCAATTTTTGGCAGTAGCAGGCGCCAAATTAAAAAAAAAAAATTGAAGTAGAAAAAAAATATAGGCAAACAATCATCAAAATTAAGCTAAAAACATATGGCATTAAAAGTTTAAGAAGGTTTAGCTATCCTTTGAAAGGATAATTGGCTTTGGGAACCAACAAATTCTTATTGTTTAAGATTTTACGGACGAAAGCCTTGTCAAATTCTACAAGTTTGTTTTTCTTATCTTCCAAGTATAAAACTACCACAAATCACCATTAAATAAATTAAACCCAAAAAGAGGAACAGACATTACAACAGATAACCTAGTCAAACTCAAAACGAGCCAAAATTAATGGGAGTAGGGCTGACATATTCTCTCAAGACCAGAACATAATTTGCACTTTACTAAAAAAAAAGAAAAATATCAACCATGTATTGTCAGTTTAATATGCATATTCTGATATTTATTCCTTAAAGTCTTAATACTTCTTTATTTATTAAAGTAAAAAAAGTGAAAACATTTAAAATATATTTTGTTTTCAGTAAAGTGCAAATTATGTTTTGGTCTTGAGGAGGTGTGAAAGTTTTCAGCCCTTCTCATGTTAATTTTTGCTCGTTTTGAGTTTGAATTGGTTATTCACTGTAATTTCTGTTCGTTTTGGATTTAATTCATTTATTGATGGTGATTTGTGGTAGTTTTACGCTTAGAAAATTATTTGAATTTATTCCTACTCATTTTTTTGCGGATGGAGTTCGTCCGGAATGAGGCAGACTATGTCTGCTGACCACGTGCCTCTGGATATGGGGTTTTCCCTAACTAAACGCTCCATGTAAATGGGCAGCCTCAACCTCATGAGGTGGGTGGAGCCCACCCCAGGGACTTTCAGTATCTAGGCAAGTCCTAGCTCTAATTAGATCCCAGGCCTAGGGTCGGTTGGGCCTGCAACCCTCCACCCGAAAATTTTACCGCAACGAAAAACGATGATACTGCCTCGGATGACCTACCCCCCCTTTACCTTCCACGACCCCAGCACGTCCCTGGACCGATTTTAGACCATCGAATGAACCTTATTGACGAGGGTGGAATACGACTCGCCACCTGGAATGTACTCACACTCAACTTTCCTGGAGCTAAATCTATGCTTGCCTATGAGCTAAAACGTTTCAATATAGCTGTGGCTGGCCTTACGGAAACCCGCCTTGTCGGAAGAGAGTCCGAGGATACTGGTGAAGGATATCACCTGATCTGGTCTGGTGACCCAAAAAGCAAGACAAATGGTGTAGGCCTCGCGCTGAACGCTAGAGCCAAGAGATGCCTTCTCTCCTATAAACAAATTTCAGATAGAATACTGATGGCTCAGCTCCAGCACAAGCATGGAAAGTGGACAATTATTGTATGCTATGCTCCCACCAATCCTATTTCTGCGGAAGTGAAGGATCAGTTCTATGCGGAGCTCTCAGCAACCCTGTCAAGAGTACCACCCCACGACATCGTCACTCTTCTGGGAGACCTTAACGCGACGGTAAATGACAGGGAGGGCGTGTGGAGAAGTGTTCTCGGCCCTGTGACTCCAGATTCACTGAATGACAACGGACAAAGGCTCCTCCAGCTCTGCAATATGCATAATCTGGTTATTTCAAACACGCTCTTTCAGAGACGAGATATACACAAATACACTTGGTATAGTAACGACGGCCAGACAAAGAAGATGATCGATTATGTTATGATCTCGGGTCGCTGGCGCTCGTCGATAACAAATTGCCGGACTTATAGGTCGGCCGAGCTTGGAAACACAGACCATAGGATGGTAGTCGCCACACTCAGACTACGCCTGAGAGCACAAGGACAAGAAAAACGGCCTCCCAAGCTTGATCTGAGTAGTCGGGCTACATCTCAGATGCAACAGAAGTATGCTCTCGATATCTCTAACCGGTTTAGCTGCCTTCAAGTTCTGGACGACCCTGAAGTAGCCTGGAAGTCTTTCAAAGATAACATACTCGATTCTGCTGGCAGTACCATTGGCCGCAGCAGACACAAGAATAAACCCTAGATATCCCAGGAGACTTTGTCTGTAATCGAGCTGCGCCGGAAGGCCCGTTTAGCAAAGAATATGCCAGAGTACAGACGACTCAATGGCCTGCACAATAGCCTATTGCACAGTGACAGGAAAACCTTCGTCGACAAGAAAGCCAGCGATCTTGAAGATGCCTCGAGAACAGGAGACATCTGCTCCCTCTACAAACACCTCCGCGAGCTGACGGAAGGGAGGACTTCCACCGTGAGCCGTGTTTTTTCTGCTGACGGAAGCATGCCGGATGACGATGCAGGCCAACTCTCTGCCTGGAGCAGTCACTTCGCAACGCTTCTGAATGCCGAGGCAGTTGCTCATCCCGACCCTGATCTGATTCAAGCAGCAATGACCACACCCGAGGCTACTTCCTACCTCGTATTGCAACCGTTTACCACCTTAGAGATCCGAAATGCTGTAAAACGGTTAAATAATAATCGAGCCCCCGGCGTCTGTGGTACTTCTGCAGAACTCCTCAAGTACGGGGGTGCAGCGATGATTCTGTGGCTCCAGATAATCTTCTCAGCTGTATGGACGACGGAAACCATACCGAATGACTGGCGTGCTGGCATCATATTGCCGCTCTGGAAACGTAAGGGCAGCCGTCAAATCTGCTCCAACTATCGTGGGATCACGCTTCTCTCCGTTCCTGGTAAACTCTTCGCCATGTCACTCCTGGACAGGTGTTCCACCTTTTTGCGTAGAAAGAGAAGAGTCCAGCAAGCCGGATTCATGCCCGGCAGGTCGACGACGGAGCAGATGTTTACTATGCGCCAGTTGATCGAGAAGACGCGGGAGTTCCACCAAAAAGCGTACATCGCGTTCGTGGACTTTAAGGCTGCCTTCGATTCTGTTGATCGCCGTTCACTTTGGCTGATACTAAGAGCTACGGGTCTACCCAAGAAATATTGCTCACTCTTTGAAAAGCTGTATGAGGATACGGAAAGCTGCGTGCAAGTAAATGGAAGACGTAGTCCCACATTCCCGGTGAAGACCGGCGTCCGGCAAGGCTGCACCGCCGCTCCCGAGCTTTTCAACTGCGTCATAGACCATGTTATGGCCAGCACGATGAATCGCCTTCAATTCGGTCTTCAGTTCGGAGACCGGGTACTCTCTGATGCTGACTTCGCCGACGACATAGCGCTAGTTGCGAGCACCGTCGATAAGATGACCAAAGCTCTCCAGGTGCTTTCAGAAGAAGCCTCGAAAGTTGGACTGAAGATCAACTGGCAGAAAACCAAAGTTATGCTCCTTGAGCCCCCCACGTCCCGTTCTACTGTAAAGGAAGTCAACATCGGAAGGAACCGAGTAGATGTGGTTGAAGACTTCACTTACCTGGGATCTATTCTGTCGAATGATGGCTTGATCACAAAAGAGCTTACATCTCGAATTGCCAAAGCTTCGGCACTTGTTGGGAGGCTTAGCAGCATCTGGCGAAAGCCAAACATAAGCCGCTTTACCAAAATGCGGATCTACAATGCGTCAGTCAGCACTGTCCTGCTGTATGGAGCAGAGACATGGCCAGCTGCCAAATCTATCCTCAGCGCCGTCGATGTCGCTCAGACAAAACATTTCCGAAGAATCGAAAGACTTCACTGGACTGACTTTGTTAGCAACCAGACTCTCCTATCACGTACGGCTCAAACTCCTTTCTCGACGCAGCTCGCCCAGCGCACTGTTCGGTGGTACGGCCACCTCCTTCGAATGCCTTGCGACGCCCCAGCACGGGTCGCATTTGACTTCGACCCCACCCTACACGGATGGAAACGACCCAGAGGACGCCCACCCACTAGGTGGAAAGACAAAGCCAATGAATTCCTCATCCAAGCCCACATCCCGGTGGAAGAAGCTGCGATCCTGGCAAGCGATAGGTTAACCTGGAGGTGCCTAGTCTCATCGTTCTCTACGCCGAACCCTCGGCAGGAGCCTTAAGTAAGTAAGTAAGTAAGCATTTTTGGCTTAATGAGGATCTTTATTATTCTTTGGCAAACTTGTTTCGTCGAATTTTTTTTTTTTAATTAATTTCTGTTGATTTCTTATTGACATAGTCTTTTTCATAGGGAAAAATATTCTGTATCTTTTTTTTTCTATTAGATTCCATAATTTTCACTTAAAAGATTATTCGACTTTATTTCTGCTCATTTTTGGTTTAATGAGGCTCTTTAATTTTCTTTAAAAAACTTTTTCCGTATAATTAACAAATACCATCTGTAAGTAATTAAATAAAAAAAAAATAAAAACAATCACAAAATTAAATTTAAAAAAAAAGTTGTTCAACTGAAAGTAAGGAACAACATCAAACCTTAAAACGAACAGAAATTATTACGCATATGAAAGGGGTTGCCTCCTCCTCAAGACCTCGCTCTTTACGCGACAGTTTTTTTTTTTACAGAAATTTAAAACATAGCTTGTTATTCAAATTAAACAGCCATTGTGTTTCAGGAATCGCTATTAAAGAATTAGGACAAAAAGTCAAACCTTTAGCGTAAAGAGCAAGGCCTTGTGGAAGGGGCAACTCCCACAATTTCTGTTCGTTTTAAATTTTGATGTTGCTCCTTACTTTCAGTTGAAAAAACTTGTGTTTATAAATTTAATTTCTGATCGTTTTTAAATAATATCGGGAAATCCGGCTCTCTCTCTACGAAAAATTCCGGTACTCGTGTTTTAGGCCACTCAATCAACTTTACGATGTATAAACCTCGAGAACAAACCGGTTACTTCGTTACTTTAGAAACAAATTTTGGCTATATATTTACATATAAGGGGGGGGGCGGGGGGATAAAGCATACCGGGTCTGCATGCAAAATTTGTTAGGTACAATTGTTCTACAAATATATAATCCAAATTATATATTTCTCATCTATTCTGTCACTTGTCTTGTCTCACGCTAAGATGAAAGAAAATAACGAAGAAACCTGCTTTTTCTTTAGTTTTACACAGCGTAAACTTGAGTTAGTGGCGTATAATTCACAAGTACCAAAGTTCCTTCCCCCTATAGAAAAAAATCAAATAAATTCTTAAATTTGAAAAACCTTATTTTCAATGGGTCTAATATCCGAGGAGGGAATATTTACTGGGGGAGTATTTTCCATGGGGGACATTTTCCGGGGGGTTTATTTTACGGCGAGGTATTTTCTTCAGGAGGGTATTTTCCACGGGGGGTATTTTCCGAGGGGGGTAGACGCCGGCCACCTTAAAAGATAAATACATTAAAGTGGTTAGTGCTATGTACGAGAACAGCAATGCTGCGGTTAAGGTAGGAAGTGAGGTTAGTATCTGGCTTTGTATAAAGTAAGGAGTTATGCAGGGTTACGCTCTATCCCCATTTATATTGATTATTTTGTTGGACTTTGTCCTAAGGAGCACAGCAAAGGCAATGGGAGAACACGAAATAAAATGAGGAAGTAACAGTTTCCCAGACTAGATACTACTGACGATTTAAGTATCCTAGTTGGAAATACTAGCAAAATGACTGAGCTTTTAGAGGTTTTGCGAGTTCAGGGTGCAAGAAAAAGTTTAAAAATTAATGTCAAGGAGGCTAAGTCGTTAAGACTAGGAATAAGTGAAGGTAAAGAGGTGATGTTGGGCAACGAGGAGATCTAACAATTACACAGCTTCACTTACCTAGGTAGTATTATTAGTAAGGGCGGTTAGTGCAGTGAAGATGTTAAAGTTGAAAATTCAAAGCCCGGGGTGTCTTTTCACAGTTGGAAAAAGTTTGGAAGAATAGGAAGATAAGACCGCGAACCAAGATTAGAATATTATAAGCTTCAGTGATTATAGTGGTCAAGTATGGCTCTGAAGGGTGGGCACTCCAAAAAACTGAGAAGGATTTGCTAGATGTTTTCCAGAGAAATTGCCTAGGGATTGTTTCGGGTACACGACTGACTGACCGTATCTCAAACAGTAAGCTCTACGAAAAATGTGGCTTAATCCCGCTTTTTAGGCTATTATGAGGAAAGGTTGAAATGGCTAGGCCACGTTCTGCGCATGAAGGATGACAGATTGCCAAAAATTGTCCTTTTCGGTCAAACTTCTAGAACCAAACAAAAAGTAGTTCGTCCCTGAATGGAGTGGCAAGATGTCGCTAGGAAAGATTTAAGGGAAATGGGAATCTCCTGGGAGGGTGTAAATAGGAAGGCTTTGGATAGATTGGGATGGAGGAGGAACGTGCGCAGCTGTGTTGGTCTCAGGCATCTTAGTGCTGCAGTGAGTTGTTAGTAGTAGTAGTATAATAGAGCAAACGGTATCTGACCAGAATCAAAAGCTGAGCGTAAATAAATTTGCACATGCTTGCTCAGTTGATTGCTTTGCCCTAAAATCAAACTAAAAATCGTATAAAAAAAATAAATGAATAAAATCTAGAAGTTGACAATTCATAAACTTTTTAAAATTTTTGCTAAACACAGATGAAAGAGATATGGGACGATAATTTGCATCATTCCATGATCAAGCACGCTTTAAAGCGAGTAGGAATTCAACATTTTTAAAAGAAAGACTGACAAGTTTTGTTGGGGCAGGAACAATGGCAAGAAGATTGAACATGACAGCCTTTTTAGGAATACGGTCCGGGCCGGAAAAAGAATGACCCCTAAAAATACTGGCAATTTTGGCAACTTTACTTTCCAAGACAGGCTCTAAGGCCATTGATTTAAGACAAATGGGTCCAAGGTAAGACAGACCTAAAATCAGACAGAGAAGAAGAAGGCCTTACAGAAAAGACTATTTTTTCTAATGCTAGCAAAATAGGAAATAAACAGATCCTGAATGTTTAGCAGACCCTTTACGGTTCACTCGCCAATCAAATATATGAATCTTGCCAATCTCACCAATCAAACAGCCTAACCACACAGGAGCTCAAAGATTTATGAACGACGCGTATGAAATTATATAAGCTTTGTAAAGTGACCATAACTTTTATTCTAGTAGCCCCTCCCCCCCCCCCAAGAATTCAGACGATTAGGTTTTCATGCGAATTTCTGGCTCAGGCTATTTTGACTTAGTAGTTATATGTGATGTGAGTCACGGAGCTTAGTTTCCCGAAACCATTGTTTTCTCTGTGAAAATAATAGGTCCTACAGTCCATTCCCGAATATTTAAAAATATTATTTGTTAGACCTTGGCATAGTTGCCAAAAATAAGGGACAGATCTTGCCAAGCTAAATGAAGACACATTTGTAAAAGAAAGCAGAAAATTCTGTAAGATTGCCTAAAAAACAGTAAAAATAAAATGAACTAAGAATAAACAAGTGGAGTATTAAGACAACTCTTATAGAAGTTTCAAGACAAGTTTCAAGACAAATCTTATGGAAGATTTAGTGCGAAAGGAACGTAATATCTTGTTTCCTAAAATCCCCCCCTACCACCGGGAAGAAAACTTAGGTAAAGGACAATTCATAATACAGCAAAAGGATAATCAACAAGCCCGTTGAAAATAATTGCTGAAACATTCCTACCCTTTACAACAATTCTCAATTCATTGAACTTATTCTGACTCATTTAACCTGAAAAAAGGGGAAAAAACTGCCCTTGAGCAAGCAATCTATAGGGGACTTTAAATATAAAAATTGGTCCTATTGTGGATGAACTCGTTCAAATCACAATAATTGCCAATAATAACTGTTCATTTGGCATAGGCTATATATAGGCTATATATGTTTAGGGACAAATATACATTTAAAGAAAGATCTAGAAAAACCTTTTTAAATTTTTGCGCCTATTCATTGAGCTCACTTGCCTCATTCTGTCTCAATGCAATTTGAGCAACAAAACAACAATTTTCACACATTAAAGTTTAAAAAGAAAAAAAAAATTGCTTTAAACACCTATATTATAAACACCTATACATTTTTCTATTACTCAATGAACTCATTGAACTCACTTCAACTCCATGCGACTGGGAGAAGGCCTAACTGGAAAACATCTTTCTCATTCAATGAGCTTCATAAAAAGAAATTATTTAAAAAAATCAAGAGGAGAAACATCCGAGATTTTGTATGACTCACTGAACCCGTGCTGACTCGCTGAACTCATTCATACTTCATACAATTATGAGTCATAGGAAACCAATGTTTTGACTCACTGAACCTTAGCAAAAACTTTTTAAACATGTAAACAAGAAATATTTCTGAATTTACCCCCGACTCACTGAAGTTTATTAACTATACTAAAAGGAAGTTGATTTTAGCACCTAAACAAGAAACATTCTAGTGTTTTTCTGTGACTCATTTAGATCTTTAGAATTGATACAATTCAGACTGACTTAATAGTTATAATTCTGACCCATTGAACTTACATAACAGATGTACTTTAAATTATCAAAATGTAAACATTTTGTATTTTGATGTGAGTCTGCTCATTCAAACTCAATGCAATTCAGACTTAGTGAAAATCATAGGCAGATTATGAATCACTCAAGATAATAAACGCAAATTGCTTTGAACATCTAAAGAAAAAAAAAATTCTGAAATCTCTACAGCTCACCTGAGCGCCTTCTGAATCACTTAATTCATTCAGTCTGAATTGATCCACTGGAAACAGTAATTCTTTCATACTCAACTTAAAAAAAAGGAAATTATTCATAACATGTAATAAAATAAAAAACGAATATGAATTTTTTGCAACTCGCTGTTCTCATTGAACTCATTCAGACTCTATAAAATGGTGTGCTACTCAAAACTCCCTGGGCACTTAGAAAATACATTGTTTTTAAAATTCAAACTAGAAAAAAATTAAAATTTCTATAGCTCACCTGAGCCCCCTCTGAATCACTTAATTCAGTCTGGAACCCGTAATTTTTTCTCATTGAACTAAAAAAGAAAGTGTTCGTAACATAATAGAATAAAAAACAAATCAGAATTTTTCGACAACTCACTGTGCTCATTGAACTCAATTCAGAGTCAATATAAGGGTTTGCTTCTCAAAACTCACTCTACACTTAGAAAGTTTTTTACACCTAGAAAAAAGTTATGAATTTTTCAGAAATTACAAGAAACATTTGAAGATTCCCTAAGAATTATGCTGGCATAATTCCATTATGTATGAATTTACCTTGTAATTTCTCTGACTAAACCATACCATAATTTTACTTTAAAAAACTACACCCTTTTGTTTAATTAGGTCATTTATGTTTCGTTTCTTTTTTTACTTTTAAAAACAATTTTTTAGTAAAGTAAAAGACGTTTCGTAGAAAAATTCCCGAATTTTTGTGTGTAAACAAAAAGATATCTGGTACATTTTCACAATCTTTAAGCAATCTTGTCGCCAGCAGATATTTTTGCCAAGATTACGTCTTGAAAGAAAAGTTGTCAAAAGTAGCGCAGTATATTATAAAATTTGTTTTACTAAGAGGTTAGCTGTAGTTGTAGTTGCTGTAGTTGTAGCTGTAGTGGTAGTTGCTGCAGTTGTAGCTGTAGTGGTAGCTGTAGTTGAAAGGGTGTTAAACGACACTGGTTGTATAAAACTGATATGAAAATATACAAATCAAATCTAAAGGTTTTAATTTAAGATGAAAAAATATATACGGATAAAGCTGAAACATTTCGGCTCTATCCAACAGTTCGTGGTAAAGAACTGTAAGGAGCGATGTGGCTGAAAAGTAACCGAAACTCTAAGAAACAGAGTTTGTATATCAAATTTTGATGCTTATTCAAAATATGTAAAATTCCTCAAATTTAATGGTACCCATCAAAAGTTCAGAACCGGAAAAAAAAATGCCCAATTTTTGAAAAACGTGGAAAACACCCTGAAAACATCAGGTAATCTTAATGAAAGTCACTTCATCAGATTCAATATACTAGAGAACCCTGCAGTAGAGGTTTCAAGCTCCTATGTACAAAAATGTGGAATTCCATATTTTTTTTTCCAAAAGGAAGATCACGGGTGCGTCTTTTTTTCCCCAGGGGTGATCATATCGAACCAGTGATCATTAAGAGAACGGAAGAGGGCTCATTTGATGGGAAATCAAAATTTCTAGTGCCATAAGTGACCAAAAACATTGGAGGGCACCCAGCCCCTCTCCTAAGCTTATTTTTTCCCAAAGTCTCCGATCAAAATTTTGAGATAGCCGTTTTGTTCAGCATAGTCGACAAATCTAATAACTATGTCTTTGAGGATGACTGAGCCCCCAAAGTCCCTGAGAGAAGGGCTGCAAGTAATGAACTTCGCCCATTGTCGAACAGTTCATGGTAACGAACTGTTACGAGCCTGCGAAAATTTGCCCAATTTTTTTAAAAAGGGGAGAAATACCCCCAGAACATCAAGTGATCATAATAAAATCACACCATCAGGTTCAGCATACCAGATAACCCTAATATAGAGGTTTCAAACTCCTATGTACAAAAATATGAAATTTTGCATTTTTTTGCTAGAAGAAAGGTCAGGTATGACTGTTTATTTATTTTTTTTTCCTGGGGTGATCGTATTGAACTAGTAATCGTAGAAGATCGGGAGGGGGCTCATTTGATCAGAAATAAAATGTTATAGTGCCCTTTATAAGTGACCAAAAATATTGGAGGGCATCTAGCCCCCCTCCCACGCTCATGTTTCCCCAAAGTCACCCGATCAAAATTTTGAGATATCAATTTTTTTCAGCATAGTCGTAAAATATAAAAACTATGTCTTTGAGGATGACTTAGCCCCCGCAGCCTCCAAGGGAAGTGTTGCAAGCTATGAACTTTGCCCATTGCTTACATGTAGTATTGGTTATTTGGAATTATACAGACACTTTTAGGGGGTATTTTTCAGGTGAAGGGTGGAGGGGGGATCTTACATGGGAGGACCTTTCCATATAGGAATTTTCATGGGGGAATGCCCATTATTATTTAAAAAAATGGTCAGAAATAAATTTTTTTTTAAAAACAATAGTTTTTTCAACTGAAAGAAAGGAGCAATATTAAAACTTAAAACGGAAAGAAATTACAACGTATATAACGGGGGTCGCCCCCTCCTCAACCTCGGTCTTTACGCTAATTTTTTTAATAGGCTACTTTAAAAGAGCTTTTAGTTCTAATTAAACCACCTTTATGATTCAGGAGTAATTCTTAAAGAATTGGG
Source organism: Artemia sp. Kazakhstan ARC1039 (assembly GCA_029168905.1). Taxonomy (NCBI): domain Eukaryota; kingdom Metazoa; phylum Arthropoda; class Branchiopoda; order Anostraca; family Artemiidae; genus Artemia; species Artemia sp. Kazakhstan ARC1039. The sequence continues at coordinate 9,678 of JAQQPU010014131.1, read as the reverse complement.
ATGAAAATCAAACTTTAGCGTAAAGAGAGAGGTATAGAGGAGGGGGTGAACCCCTCATATACATAATAATTTCTGTTCGTCTTAAGTTTTAATGTTGCTCCCTACTTTCAGTTAAAAAAAACTTAATTTACATATTGTATTGGTTATTGGAAAGTATGCATGCATTTCAGGGGGATTTTTCTGGGGGGGGGGGTTTCCCTTGACACATTTTTCCTTGGGGGAATCTTTTTTGGATAAAGGGAATTTCCCCTTAAGGGGGGGGGCAGATTTTTCAGCATTATTTAAAAAAGATCAGAAATNGGGGGGGGGCAGATTTTTCAGCATTATTTAAAAAAGATCAGAAATTAAATTAAAAAACAAGTTTTCTCAATTGAAAGTAAGGAGCAATATTAAAACTTAAAACGAACAGAAATTATTACGTATGTGAGGGGGGTCATCCCCTGTTCATTGCCTCGCTGTGTACGCTACAGTTGCTTTTTACTGCCTTTAAAAGAGCTATTTATTCTTATTGAACAAACTTTGCCATTCAGGAGCCATTCTTAAAGAATTGGAACAAAATTTGAACTTTTGTGTAAAGAGTGAGGTATTGACAAGGGGGCGATTGCCCTCGTATACGTAATAATTTCTGTTCGTTTTAAGTTTTAATGTTGCTCCTTACTTTCAATTGAAAAAACTTGTTTTTTTTTATTTAATGTCCTGAAGCCCTTATCAATCAGAAATAAAGGTGACTAAACTGATGAAACCTACGAAGAAGCAGCACAAAAGAGATAAACACTGCTATAGACTACAACCAAAGGAAAAATAAAAAAAAAAATGAGTCTCACATTCAAAAACGGTACTTGCGTATTATAATAGACCCCAATGTAAGTTGTTTTTGATCTGTTGTAAAAACCGGTTTCTCTGACTGCACTCGGAGATAATTAGCTTAACCTGAGTAAGATAAACTACTATGCAGGTATATTTTAAATAAATATTTAATACATAGAGTTGGTTATATATTTAATATAAAGCATTCTGGGCGGTCTGCTTTCCATAATGCTCTGTTGTAGTTTCCATAATTTTGTTACTAGAGTATTAAATTTTCATCATATTTTGGTATATTTCATTATGATTAACATAACGTCACTTCTTGAGTGCGATTGGTATCATAGGCAGCGCAATCGTGCTGCCTATGTAAAGAACGATGTTTGCACAATGTATTATTTACTATTTTTTTTTTCCTTTAGACCAGGGCACTTGGTATCGAAGCAGTTGTCGGAGAAACTTGGAAAAGGGCTCATTCGATTGGAAATTGGAATGGCTAGTGCCCTTTTTAATAGTCGAAAGTGATGGGAAGGCAACTAACACCCCTTCCAAGCTCACCCTTTCGCCAAACACATCCAATCAACATTTTGAGATAGCCATTTTGTTCAGCGTAGTTGATTTCCGGGTAGAAATTATGTTTGAGGAGTACACTCCCCCACAGCCTTCAGGGCAAGAGTTGTAAGTTATGCCCTGGGGGCATATAAGATTTTTATAGAAAGCGTTGTCGTAGAAACTTCTAAAAAGGCTCATTTGATTAGAATTCAAACGGCTAGTGCCCTTTTTAATAGTCGAAAGTGATTGGA
>JAQQPU010014130.1:5164-21152 GCA_029168905.1 Artemia sp. Kazakhstan ARC1039 | reverse complement strand
CACAATTTTGAGATAGCCATTTTGTTCAGCGTAGTTGATTTCCAGGTCAAGTAAAAGTGATCACCCTTCCCATGGCCAGAACATAATTTGCACTTTACTGAAAAAAAATACAAATGAATGTGTATTGTCAGTTTAAGATACATATACTGATATTTAGTAATCAAAATGTTAATATTATTTGATTTATTAAAGTTATAAAAGTAAGAGCATTTATATTTTTTTCAGTAAAGTGCAAATTATGTTCTGGCCTTGGGAAGGCATAGGGGTTTTGAGCCAAACTTGTGTTAATTTCTGCTCGTTTTGAGTTTGACTCGGTTATTTATTGTAATTTCTGTTCGTTTTGGGTTTCATTTATTTATCATTGCTGATTTGCGGTAGTTTCACGCTTTGTAGATTATTTGTTTTTATTTTTGCTCATGTTTTGTTTAATGGATTTCTTTACTTTTCTTCGAAAAACTTATTTTGTGGAAAACTTTTTTTTTTAATAAATTTGTAAGTTAGGGCTAAAGCCTCCTTTGTAGAGTTTTTAAACTTGCTGAATCTGATAGCATAAATTCTGATAGCATAAAAGGATTGAAACTCTTTTTGGGGTGGTTTTCCTTTCTTTAAATTGTCACTTCTATTTATTATGGTAGCTTTTGATAAGTAGATTTAAAAATGGAATTAAAATTTTCTTAAAAACCATGAAAAGGAAATTCTTTTGATGAATTTATTGTGCTCCAACTCCCTTGTGTTTCCAAATAATGATTTCACAGTTTCCAAATCCCAGTTGGTTTTATTACTGTAAAGTTTCCCCTATGGAAGATTCCCCCTCCCACGAAAACCTCCCCCGAGAAAATTTTCTTCTTGTTGAAAATCACCCCGAAAAATTCACCTCCCCCCAAAAAAATTCCCCAGATAATTACCACATGAAAATTCCCCCATGGAGAATTCTCCCCACATATAGAATTGAGCAGCCACAGGGAAATTAAGACAAATATTAAGAATGAAGGAAAAAAGAGATTATCGAAATTCTGCTTATATTCTATAACGCATAAACAATAGCATCGGGAGACTGACGGTGAAGCCACCGGTCTTCCGTTAAATTGATTTTGTGGAATTTTCCACGGGGGTGGGATTTTCCACAGGGTTAGGGCAGAGAAATTTTCTAATGAGGTAATTTTCCACGAGGAAATTCGCTAGGAGGATTGTTTCTGGGGAAATTTTCCGCCGGGGAGGGGACATTTTTCACGAGGGGAATTTTCTGGGCTGAAGTTTCTGCAGGTGAAATTTTCCGGGGGGATTATGCCTAGTATTATACCCAGAACCTAACTCTCATAGACTGCCTTACATAATTTATTGTACTAAAACTTGATCTCCATAAGATTATGAAAACAGGAAATTTGCTCTTTAGTTACGGCTCTACAAGATGCCATTTCATCGATGTTTATTCCTTTTGTATCTTCTTCTAACCTGTTCCTACTCCACATCTACCCTATAGCTCCTAGGACACATTGCGTAATTTGATGTACTACAGACTTTTTCTCCATTAAATTATAAAAAGAAGACATTGGTCCGTTCGCGTTGGACTCTAAAAATTACCATTTCGTTGATGTTCCTCTTCTTACCTCTTCAGGTTTCCCTTCAGAACCTCATGTTCATACACTACCTTACATAATCTGTGTAGTACTAATTTGCTCACAATAAATTTATGAAAAGGGGAAATTGACCTTCCATTTTGGATTCTACAAGGTACCATTTTCATTGGTGTTTCTTCCGTGTACTTTCTCTTCTGACCCCGTCCTATCCTCCTTGAGACCTCGCTCATAGAATGCCTTACATAGTTTGATGTAGGCTATTACAAACTTTCTCTCCATAAAATTATGAAAAGGGGAAATTTGCTCTTTTGTGTTTGGAGCTACAAGGTATCATTTCATTGATGTTCCTCTTCTTACCTCTTCATCTTCTTCTTCTTCTTCTTCTTCAGACCCTCTAGTTCATAGTCTACCGTACATAATTTGGTGTAGTGCAAACTTTCTTACCATAAAATTATGAAAAGGCGAAATTTGCGTTTTAGCTTTGGAGTCATCAGGGTACTATTGTCAATGGTTTTCTTCCATGTCCTTCTTCTTTTGACCTCTTCTTATTCCCCGTCAGACCTTCTAGCTCATTTGCAGCCTTACTAAGTATGGTACACTGCAAACCTACTCTTCCTATTAATGTTTCTTCCTTGTGCCTCCTCTTTTTATTTGAATAGTACTTTTTGGAGCTGATATAATAAGTTGTGGTTTTAGACTAATTAGAGGTCAGATGGGAAAGGACTATCAAAATAAAAAAGATAGTAAATTCCCATTTGTTCAGAATAAGCACTAGTCAGTTTAACGTTGTACTCCAATATATTTATGAGTGAGTGAAGCGAGGATAGGCTTGTAAAATAAGGAGCAAATCAATTGCTCAAATACTTATGTGTTTACCCACCAAATATTATAGCACTGAAACCTACATAGCAAGATTATTTTGTTAGAATTTATATTCCAAGGTTATTTCAAATTTTCAAATTCCAGAAATACATAAACAAATTCTATATATACCTAAGTCTTGAAACCTGCATTAGAGAAAAGTTGTTATATCTTTGTCAATCCTTGGACACGAGTGTCACTTTTTATTTGTCTAAGCTGTCTCCTTTTTCGACAATAATTCAGTTAGACAAAAAGAAAAAAATAGCTCGGTTGTGAAATATTACTTCAAAAATCAAAACATTCTGGCTGTCTGTCATTTTTGTTTTATTTCTTCCTTTTCTCTCTTAGATGATAACTACAAAAACGGTTAACGGCTATATGTTGGAGTAACCGCTCCTTCAATGATAATTGTGGGATTTGATGTCAAATAAGTGAGGTGTCTGGGATAATTCTTGTGTCAAATACATCCCATGATTTTGTAACTATGTTTCACTGTAAATATGTACCGAACATCATGCAGCATGACTTTTGAATCACTATAATTAGAAAATTGTATTTCTTTCTTTTTTCAGCAATCGCCTAAAGGATGTGGCTAATAAAGTATCTAAAAGACTAGTTGGTTGAAGTCTATGTGTTTTAATCAAGCAAGAATTAAGGGCCTAGAATTAAGGGCCTATTTTCACGAGGACATGAACCGGACGAACCTGTCCACATGAACCTTTGTTGTAGGTCTTGATTTCCTCAACGAAAGTATGTTTTTTCTTTCGTCCTCCACTGGTGGATATGTAATAAAACATTTAAAGGTTTTCTATTTTACTAGAGGGGCCCGTTGATATGAATTATGTTTTCTATGTAGGCTCAGCTGGATGAAATAAACCCATCTTTTTATTGAATGAATGACTGTTTTAACTAGGACGGGAAGTGAACAGGAGTTCGACTACCGTTTTCGTGATAATAAGCCCTAAGCTACTCAATAATTGTATTTAAGAAATTATGGCCCCTAAGGGCACGTTCTATTTGACTACGAGTTTCTTTACTGAGCTATTGTTATACCACTAAAAAGCTCTTTACTTTCCTTATTTTTCTTAGTCATACCAATCCCCTTAGTTTCTTCTCCTTCCTTCAGTTTTTTAAACATTTCATTTTTCCTATAATTTTTTCCCCAGTAATGGGTTAAATTGCATGGTGATGCAGAACACCATCGCGGGATGATCCTCTATAGGAGGACAATAGCGGCAGGGGGTAAGATCCAGATCTATAGACAACGGCCTCTGCAAAGGGCTGCCGCGACCCTTTCAGGGCATCTGCAAGACTGGGGACCTTGTGGTCAACTCTATCCCGCTTGAGGAGTGGCACCCCTCGAGGAAATTATAGCCTAGTTAACGACTCAGCATTCGCACGGGAGTCTGACTAATGGAAAATTTTTCTGGGCTTGGTATGTTTTGACCACAGTTTATATAATTATCCAGTATGATATTTCCCTATCTCACCCATTATAAAAACCCGGACCAAGGTGCGAGTGCTCCAGAGAACGTTTTTGCAGATAGAAACATAGGCGGCACCAGATCTTTTCACGGGTAGACAAGTCAGACTGTGATCTAATCGGAAACAAGTGGAAACCCGCTATTACGAATAATGCACTTTGTTGGAAACAATCGGAAACAGACTAACCCACTAATGCAGAAAGAAGTGGGAGGAGCTTTTTGTTCGCACCGAGAACGAAGACCAGAAATGATCTGCGATAAGCTTACTGGATAATTATATGAACTGTGGTTTTGACGGACGTCTTCGGGCCGAAAAACCTCTTCCTAGCTAATTTATCTATTATGGGCTGCCTCCTCGTAGCAGCATAATATTTGTAGGCATGGATATATAATGAGTATGAGGTAATAGGCTTGAGATTTTCAGTGCAGGATTTCGACTCTTGTTGATAGAAGAGCATCGCCAAGTGCTGAAAACCAAGTTGTGACCATGGGCCCAGGATTGCACAAAGCCTCCATTCATGGAGGTCCCAGGGACTTCTTGTTGTCCGGTTCTAAGCCGGCTTAAGCACTTCGGTGTAGACTTGAAAAGATATGTGATCTCCATCCTGCACTGGTATCCGGGATCAGTGCTTCTCCTGAGTAAAATAATTTCAATGATTTAAAGAACATGAAAATTGGAACTTGGAATGTTACGACGTTAAAAAATGACTATCGTATCGACATTTTGACTAACAAATTCAGACGATTCGAACTGGATTTACTAGTAGTTTTAGAAACTCATATCCCAGGGGTAGGAAGCATGAAATTAGGGGATATAGAATTTGTTTTATTCAGGCAGGAAGGATGGGTACATAGACAGGGAGTAGGGCTCATGATTAATAAGGAAGCTGCTAAGTCTTGTTTAGGCTTGGAAGGTATTAATAATAGAATACTAATTGCTCATTTTATGACTAAAAAGTTCTAGTAATTCTAGTGATTCAGATGAATTTTACTTACAGTTACAGGAGCAAATAGACAGGGTCCCAGGTAGAAATATGATGTTATTACTGGGAGATTTTGACGCCTAGGTCGGTAGAAATAGGATAGAGGGTATCCTAGCCTAGATAAATTTGGTGTAGGAAAAGAAAACAGTAATGGATATTGACTTTTGCNTAAATTTGGTGTAGGAAAAGAAAACAGTAATGGATATTGACTTTTGCAATTTTGTAGGTATAACAATCTAGTTATAACCAATACGGTGTATGGTCATAAAATGGCTCATAAGTTAACATGGTATTCACGTGATGATAAGATAGCAAACCTTATTGATTATGTTATAGTAAACCGAAGACTGGCAGGATCAATACAAGATACTAGGGTATATAGGAGTGCCGTTATTGATGTTAAAAGTAAAGATCACTATCAAGTAGTGTCAAGGGTTAATTTAAAGCTGAAACATCGGAAAACCTCCCGAGAAGTTATGATGTTGGTAGACTCCAGGATGAGAATTTGAGAGCAACTTTCCAGGAACAGTTGAATACTAGACTTGAGAGTTTAAAATTTGATAATATGGAAGATGGTTGGAATAATTTTAGAAAAATAATTTGTGAAGTTGCTGAAGGTGTTTTAGGGAAAAAAGCTAGAACTGCAGCTAAGAATATTAGTGAAAAAGCTTTATGTTTAATAGAAAGGATAACAAACAAAAGGGATGTAAAGAAAGTCGAGAAAGAATTAAAATATGAACTTAAGAGGTGTGAAGTGGAGGCCTTGGAGAAAATTGCCGAGGATCTGGAAGATGCAGCTAAACGGCATAATAGTAAAATATTGTATTGGCATGTTAACAAATTGAGAGGGAGTAGTCAATCCGGACTTGGCGCAGTTAAAGATAGGAATGCCGCAATTAGCGATAAGGAAAAAACTAAAGAGAGATGGGCTGAACATTTTGAGAATTTGCTTAACCGAGATTGAGTTGCAGGAAAAGATATAGAGGAAAATGAAAAAGTTTGTGACACCTTGGATGTGAAGGAAGATTGGTTTTGTGAAGAGGAATTAGCAACGGTACTAAAAGGATTAAAAAATAATAAGGCTCTAGGTGCTGATAGGGTGGTAAATGAGTTTCTTAAATATGGTGACTCTGAGGTTAGAAATAAGTTACTGAAAATTATGAATATGATTTTTGAAAAAGAGGAAGTACCGAGTGATTTTAGGAAAACCTTAATTAAGCCACTCTATAAGAAAGCTGATAAAAGTGTGTGTGGTAATTATCGAGGCATTAGTCTGGTCTCTGTAGGTAGTAAATTACCTAGTAATATGATACTTTTTAGACTGAGAGATGCCGTAGACAAAATTTTAAGAGAAGAACAGTGCGGTTTTAGAAAAGGTAAAGGATGTGTCGATCAAATTTTCCCTCTTAGGCTAATAATTGAGAAGTACCTGAGTTTTGAAACAACTTTAGTCCTCAGTTTTATAGATTATGAGCAAGCGTTCGATTCTGTTGATAGAAGAGCTTTAGTAAAGGTTTTATCCTTTTATGGCATACCAGACAAATACATTAAAGTGATTAGTGCTATGTACGAGAATAACATTGCTGCGGTTAAGATAGGAAATGAGGTTAGCACCTGGTTTTGTATTAAATCAGGAGTTAAGCAGGGTTGTGTTCTATCCCCCTTAATATGGATTATTTTGATTGACTTTGTCTTAAGGAGCACAATAAAGGCAATGGGAGACCACGGAGTAAAATAGAGAGGGAAAAAGTCTCCTGGACATGATAAGCATCCTAGATGAAAGTGCGAGCAAAATGAATGAAGTTTTAGAGGTTTTGCGAGTTCAGGGTGCTAGAATAGGTTTGAAAATTAATGTTAAGACGACTAAATCACTAAGACTAGGAATAAGTGAAGATGAAAAGGTGACGTTGGGTAATGAAAAGGTTGATCAGGTGGGCAGCTTGACTTACCTTGGTAGTATTATTAGTAAAGATGGTGGGAGCAGTGATGATGTTAAAAGTAGAATAGCCAAGGCTCAGGGTGTTTTTTCACAGTTAAAAAAAAAGTTTGGAAGAGTAGGAAGACACGTCTGCAAACCAAGATTAGAATATTAGAAGCTACAGTGATGACGGTGGTCAAATATGGCTTTGAAGCGTGGACGCTCCGAAAAGCGGATGAAGATTTGCAAGTTGTTTTCCAGAGAAATTGCTTAAGGATTGTTCTGGGTACCTGGATGACTGACCATATTTCAAACAATAGGCTATACAAAAAATGTGGTTAAATACCACTCTCTAGGGCTATAATTAAAGAAAGGCTGAGGTGGCTAGGGCACGTTGTGCGGATGAAGGATGACATATTGCCGAAGATCGTTTTTTTTGCCAACGTTCTAGGGGTAAACGGAAAGCAGGTCGTCCTCGTCTGGGGTGGGAGGACGTCATAAAGAAAGATTTAAAGGAGATGGGAACTTCGTGGGCGGGTGTCAAAAGGTAGGATTTTAATAGATTGGGGTGGAGGAGGAGCGTGCGTAGCTGTGTTGGCCTCAGGTGGTTTGGTGCTGCCGTGAGTTGTTAGTAGTAGCAGTAGTAATTTTGTAAAGATTTTAGTTGCTTTCCGGACTTAAATCTGAGCTATTCTCAAGTTACTCAGTCCACTTCTTGCATGTGTATCTGTCGCACTAATATGACAGAATCTGTGATTTGATCATGTTCAAAGGGACATGATTAAATCGGTATCCATGATCCTAAATGATTTGATCAAATTAGCCAATGGGTTTGATCAAGTCACTGATTTTACTATGTTAAGAAGAAGAAGAAGAAGGATTTATTGAAAAAAAACATATCAACAAAAAATTATTGCTGCCTCCCCTAAAAAGCAAAGCTTGTCCATGGGGGAGGTAGAGAAAACAAAATCCTTAAAACAAAGAACACTTGGCCACCGACACCACTAATACCATCACACTAAACAATAAATACAAAATAATATCATATATTATACATCCTCTGGGAACATCATATCAACAAAACCCCCACAATAAATAAATCAATTAATCAGTCAAAACTCATATTCAGCAAAAAGCAGTTCCTTAATGATTTTTCTAAAAATATTGGGGTCACCAATAGTCTTAATATCACTATTCAAACTATTCCATTTCCGTGTATCTCTATAAAGAACAGAAAAACATGAACGGGAAGATATACCTCTAGGTACACAGAAGTCCGCGCTACCCCTTGTATCATGAGAATGAACAGTAGACCTAATGGACAATAAATCACCAAAACAACGAGGCTGAACATCCTGCTGCAGTCCAAAAATAAACCACAACACATAGAATTCACGAAGGCCTGCAGCCGGCAAAATTTTTAAAGTTGGGTAAATTTCTCGAACAGACATACGTGGAGATATACCGGCTAAAATTCTTACTGCATGATTTTGTAGAACTCTTATTGGTTTTAGGGTAGAAGAAAAAGTAGAGAGCCAAATACTTGAACAATAAAGTATATACGGGTGTATTAAAGAAAAATAAAGATGGCGAAGGACAGACTTGGGAAAACAATGTTGGAGTTTCTTCATTATACCGAGATTTCTTGCCAGGATTTTGCTAGTTAAAGTAACATGTTCCTTAAAAGATAGAGTTTCATCTATTACAATCCCAAGGTATTTAAAAGACGCAGTCCGTTTTATAACGCCATTGGGCATATCTAATTCCTTGATCCATGGGTAAAAGTTTGATGATCGCGAGAAAATAATAAAGTTAGACTTAGCCATGTTAATCCTTAATTTATTTACCCTCAGCCATGCTGTAATTCTATTAACTGATTCCTTCATGGAAATCTGCAGCAGCTCCGCTGTCTTAGCTGTGCTAATGGCTGTTGTGTCATCAGCAAAAAGTAAAACTGTTTCATTAGTCGGGTTTACCGTTAGTTCATTTATTCTATAGCAAAAATTATTTAGACAATTTGGTAAATCATTAGTAAATATCAAGAATAATATAGGACCGAGAACTGATCCTTGCGGAACACCTATTTCAATACACTTTTTTTTGGAAGAAGAATCATTTAGTTGGACATACTGATAACGATTACTTAAAAAACTTCTTAAAAAATTTAATGATTTACCCCTCAAACCATACACCTTACACTTCTTAAGTAGAAGTTCATGATCCACAGTGTCGAAAGCTTTCATCAGATCTAAAAATATAGCACCTATTTTGAAACCTTTATCTAATAAATCATTAATAATAGTTGTCAAATAAATCATCGCCTGTTCCGTTGTCCTTTTTCTACGGAGCCCAAATTGTGTCTCTACCAGTAACTTATGATCCTCCAAAAAACTTATCATTCTAATACTAAAACACTTCTCTAAGACACGGGAAATAATGGGTAAAACAGATATCGGTCTATAGTTTCCTGGGTCATTTTGAATACCACCCTTATGAATTGGGGTTATACGGGCAACTTTAAAACAGTCTGGGAATTTTCCTTGACGAAAACACTCATTAATTAACCTACATAAAACTTCAGCTATAACAGGAAAAATACATTTAAGTGTTTTTAGAGTAATATGGTCGCTACCAGATGAATTACTACGAAACCCATAAATAATTTTTTTAATTTCATCAACTGTTAGAAGTCTAAGGTGAAGAGACACATCAATGGGGTCCCTCAGTAAGGACTCGGACGTTGGATCACAACTATCAGGTACAACTGACATAGCTAAATTCAGACCAATATTCGAAAAATAACTCTGAAATTCATTGCATATGTCCTTTTCAGAATTCAAAGTCTTTCCCATTACACTAACTAATTCATCAGGTACACTATTTATTTTTAATCCAATCACTTCTTTTATTAGTCCCCAGGTTTTCTTAGGGCATCCTTCGACCTCCTTAAACTTTTTCTGAAAATATTTCTTTTTTTCATTTCTTAAAATTGTATTCAACCTATTTCGATAAATTTTATGCAATTGCTTATTTTCTTGTGTCGGGTTAATTATTTAACCCGACACAGGGTTTGAGCTCTAAACAATTTATCTCTTACATTTATTTGCTTCAAAATAACAGGGCTAATCCAAGGTTTTTTACTTGAGTGCTTTCTATTAAACGGTTTCGATATGACTACTTGACTTATCAAACTCTGCAACTTTTCATAAAATAAAACAAACTTTGAATTAGCGTCCTGAACATCGCCTAGAACATCGTACCAATCCACCTTTTCTATATCATTTTTAAGTTACAAAGACATATGAACCAAAACATCCTCTACTATGTGTTGTTTGGTAAGTTCTAGAGTTTATTTTGAATCGTCACCAACTACGATTGTATAGAATAACTTGCAGGGTAGAAAAAAGGGAACAAGCACCTTGGCAAGATTGGGATTACCTCCATAAATTATACCCACAGTCATATACTTTATTTAAAAATCCTACTTTCTTCTGAGTATTATATCCAAAAAACATCTTTTAACATTTTTCCCCTTTCATTGTCATATACATTTAAATGCATTTGGGATTCTATGCCTATAGTCATTTTTCTCAAGCCAACTCCTCGAAATAAGAATGCTGGTGAGACAAAACTCGATTGCATGGATTGCTTCGTTTCAAGGCTTTGGCACAACTTTGAATGTATTTGGGCTCCTTGTATATTCTAGGCCTATATTCATATCCATATTCTATATATCCAATATTCTAGGCCTATATCCATTTTTCTAGAACCAGCTCCTAGGAACAAGAGCACTGGTCAGACTTAACTAGATAGCATGGGTTGCTTCGTCTCAAGGCATTTGACTCTGAATTTCTGCGTTGTTTAAAACTCTTTAAAAAGGTCAAGTGCAACCTCCAGGTCTGGAGGTAAGTTTAGAAATCTGTAAGGTAATTCTAACGGTGGTAACGGGTCTAATGGAGGTAAGTCTAACGGTGTGTATAATGTGGCCGTTCAATCGTGACCATTATCTTCCATGGATAAGCAAAGCTATTATTCTTTTGTCTCCAAGGAGCTATATGAGTAGCTTGTTTTTAAGCGTGTGGTAGTGCTGTGGATTGATACCCGTTCGGCAATATGGGGCTTTGAGTTCAATCCCAGCTACTGAAAGGCTGACAATAAAGCTACCTACAGGTCCTTGTAAGGAAGAGCCAGCAGCTGAAAAGTCAATAATTGGCAACGCCTTATGCGTCATCAATGGCCTTAGAGGATTTTTATCCTTTTAGATGTTCAGATCTTGAAGTTTTCGTAAATAAACGATGAAGTTATTATGCTTGTCATTACCGTGCGATAAAATAGCATCTTAGCACTGCCTCTGGGAATCCTGTTAAACAGCATAGGATGGAAAATTTTCAGATTTCATCAACAAATATAGCGAAATGGTCACTATTACTTCCATAGCAATCACAGGTGCATTCCATATAAATCATTTTATAGGCTATTTGAACAGGTCACTTCACCTCGAATTGCATAAGGCAGTTAAAATAGTCAGACAAATAGTTTGACAGTTCTTATTATTATATGCCTTTTGCTTAGTAACGATTGGTTGAAGTAATTGATTATATATTTTAGTGGCTGGAATATATATTTATGATGATGATTTGGTAGCCTAAAAGACTGTCATCCCTTTACTTCTTATACAATGTTTTTGGTTTTGCCAAAATGTGTTCTAGTATATTCTTTTCAATGAATTTTTTGTTTGACGACATAAATTGTAATTTACTTTTTTTTTTTAGAAACACCAGAATGTATTTCACTCTTAAGTGTCGCTGAAACAGCAACAGCAAGTCGCGCCAGAAATTTAGTTGTACCGAGCTATTGTACAAACCAAAGGAAACATGTGCCAAAGCGAAAACTCTCCGAGGTAAGAATACCCTTGTCAATATACTATCATACTTACCTCAAGAGTTTATAAGCTGCTCTGGGGCCTAACTGATTAAATTAACTTTGAGTAGAAACCAGTGGAAACTTTTGCTCTTTAAACAAAAAGCTGAACCGAACGATTATACCGCCCAATTTACGTGCATAATAAATGAAGTATTATTATCTGTGCGGTATACTCGTGGTTTTTTGAAAAAGAGGATGCGAAGAAAGATCCAAACAATAAAAGGAACATATACCAAAGCAAAAACTCTCCGAAATAAGAATACACTTAACCAGATACTGAAATACTTAGCTCAAGAGCTTATGAGCTGCTCAGAAGCCAAATTGATTAAGTTAGCTTTCCCTAAAATCGTATTTTAAGATATTATCTCCTAAAACACAAGCAATTGATTGACTTTGAACCTTGTATAAGCTATTGACAAAAAATCCTTTACACCACGGATTATGACAAAAACAGTCGCTATAACCGCTGGGTTAGGGTAAATTAATTCTATACATGTTTTAAGTAATTGTTTTATTTGGGTGAGGGGAGGGGGGAGTATTTTTTAAAACGGTAAAGACAAGTGAACCATAAGAAATACCATAAAAGTAAGGGAAAGATATAACAGCCTTGACACTTTGTGGGAGTCTAGCCCCTCGGTCACTTGTTATACGCCTATTCAATTCTAAAGTGAGTTTATAGTAAGTTTTATATAAAAATCCATCACTACAGGAACCAAAAAATTTCATCGATATTTTCCAATCCAATTATTAGNTACAGGAACCAAAAAATTTCATCGATATTTTCCAATCCAATTATTAGGATATATTGAAGAAAAATATGGGTACTCGTCTAACTTCATTTTTCTGAGCAAATCTTCAATGGAGTTGATGGATTTGATAACGAAGCTACTCTTACGTTATATTAAGTTAAAACCAAATTTGTTTCTTCAATTGGTTCTTCTTCCTCTACATGCATGGATTCAGGAACGAATCTATAAAGGTGCTCAAAGTTCCCCATCATTCTATTTTGAACTTGAATAATATAATATATTTTAATATGGCTGTGTATGTCTGGAAACTTCTTCTTGAAAAGTAAGATTAGCTTCAGACTTCAATTTAGAGCTTTCACTCTGAAACTCTATTATGTAAAAATATATAGACGAGAATTTCGTCACCGATGAGGTAAATACATGAAAGAGGGGGACAAAAAGGTTACCATATAAAACAGAATTAGAGTGACTTTTTGCCTTCAGATAAAGTTATCTTAGAAAGCCAGAAGTTTTTATTTTACCTAACTTTACCTATCAAAAGTTACGAGCTTGAGAAAATTTGCCTGATTTTCAAAAAAGTGGGAAAACGCCCCCATAATTGAAGCAACCTTAAGGTTAATCACACAATCAGATTCAGAAGATCAGTAAACAGTGCCGTCGGGGTTTCAAGGTCCGATCCACAAAATGTAAAAGTTTGTATTTTTTTTTTGCCAGAAAAAAGATCATGGATGCCTGTTTATTTGCCTTTATCTCAACGGGTGATCGTATCGAACTGATTATCTTAGAAGATTGGGAGAGGACTGATTCGAACGGAAATCAAAAGTTATAGTACCCTTTTTCAGTGACCGAAAGAATTGAGGGGCAGCTAGGCCCCCCTCCCCCTAAGCCCCTTTTTTCCCAAAGACATCCGATCAAAATATTGAGGTAGTCATTTGATTCAGCATCGTTATAAGTTCCAATAACTATGCCTCTGGGGATGACAAGACCCCCCACTGCTCCTGGGGAAGGGTCTGTAATTTATGCAATTTAAGCATTGATTATATATACTATTTGTTATAGGGAAGTATATATAAGTTTATTTGTTGGGGGATTTTCTGCGGGGGAATTTCTCACGAGGAGAATTTCCCTTTGGGATGAAACTTTTCTAGGGGAGTTTTCTGGGGGAATTTCAAACGAGGGGAGGATATTTCCTTGTATGATTTGAGCAACATTAAAAGTTAAAAGGAACATAAATCACTCTGTATCTAGGGAGGATTGCCTCTACCTGAACCTTCGCTCTTTACGCTGATATTTGACTTTTGTCACAATTCTTTAACAAAGTCTGCTCAAACCCAAAGGCCTTAGGATCTAAATGAGAAGTATTTTTAAAGAACTTCAAGACCTTGGCGTAAGGAGTGAGGGTAGAGAAAGGGAGAACCCCCCTCAGATACGAAAAAATTTCTGCTCATTTTGTGTTTTAATCTTTTGTCCTTATTTTCTGTAAAAAAAAAAGAACTCGTTTTTTATTTAATCCCTAAAGAAAGAAATTTGTAGAAAAAAGTTATTTTTCTTGTTCTCTTCAGGGCTGATAAAAAGTGCCGATGATTTTTTTTTTTTTTTTCTTTTTTTTTTTTTTAACTGGCTGGTACGTTACTGAAGTCTAGATTGGAAATGACAGTCTTGAAAGTAATGATAGTCATTTTCCTGGGCAATTCATATTGTAAATCCAGATTTCATATGAAATCCGTGTGACAAATATCTCAAACGTTTGTTTCTGAATTAGTAACTAGGAGATATCATAAAATACATTTATTAGTACTGTCGTCTTGGAGATCTATCTTTACACGTAATCGTTCTCTTGGGCCAAGGGACTACCCACCTTCATTAGCTGGTGTACATTTTAGAGGACCTTTTGTTCGGCCATGAGTGGCATGTCACGTACCCCCTGTAGGCAAACTTCTGCTATGTCCTACCTCCTCACAACAGGCATGGCACACTTCTATCAAATGTTGTACGTGTCACATGGTGTATAAGATTTTAAAAGTTGGTCACCCCTTGTTTCAGACTGTTTCAAGCTTCGTTTTTCATCAAAATAAAAAAAAAGTTAACAAATACTAAAGTAAATTTTTCTATCAGTAAGTCATTTGGAGGAAACATTCCGTTGGGAGAAAATCTTTACAAATCTAATCCTTTTCTTTTTTTAGGAGCTGCATAGTTTTGATGAAGAATGGTTTAGCACTGCAAGAAAGCAACCGAAGGCGATAGAACAGCTCTCTAAGGAGCACTGCTTGCCAAGCTCAAGTGGAAATGGAAACATTTTCTCCCTTGTTGATAACCCAGCATTAATTGAAATTACCGAAGAAGGAGTTAGTGTACTATAAGAGTTTTGTTCCAAGAAAATAAATATTTTTACTTTTTTTGAAACTTTATCTTAATTTCTAGGGTTTTATTTATTTAGTTTTAAATAATATGATAGAATAGAATCTGTATATAAAAGTGAAGGAATTTTCTTTCTCATTCTTTACTGTACCAATTAAAGAGAGAAAAAATAGAATTTTTTCTGAAATTTTAAGAGCGAACATTAACGAACCACTAAACATTATAGGTCGTTAAAGATTCCTGGATCATATACTCAATAAATTTAAAGGAATATTTTCATGTTTAGAAGCTCAAGAGCTTGATTTTATCAAACACTTTGTAGCAACAGACTTTAAGTAAGGAGCAACTCGTGCAAGTAGTAGGCCTAACCGAAATTATAAAAAAAATTGATAATATTATAAACATCTAAAGAAACAGCTTTTTGTGGTGATTGTAAAGTTCATCAAATTTAAAGAAACCAAACAAAATTTACGAACCTAAAAAAATAATCCTTTTTTAAAAAAATATTTTTAATTTTTTTTTTTTTTTTGATTTAGAAAGGATAAACACCCACAACAGGCTGAGTGAAGTTGATGAAAATTACACCGTCAAATTCAGCGTGTCAGAAAACTGTATTGCAGATGTTTCATGCCTTCTTGCGAAAATTTGCCGTAAGAATTATTAGGGATGCGTGTTTATTTGTTCATTTGTTTTGTTTTTGTTTTTTCATGTGCAATCGTATGGAACCTAAAAATCATTTAAAACATTGATAAAAATATGGATAAAAAAAATACTGATAATCAGTTATTAGAGGCAGATGGAACTACTCTCCATGATCCTCTACAAGTGGCGGAACATTTTGCAGATTATTTCTCAAAAATTGGTCAAACATTGCAACGGGAAAATAACCAGAGTCCTGAATCCTTCCGCGAGTATGAGTTTCAAGATGATTGAGGGGACAGATTAACCTTTGAGTTTGATTAAATAAATAAAAAACAAGTTTTTTAAACTGAAAGTAAGGAGCGACATTAAAACTTAAAACTAACAGAAATTATTCCGTATATGAAAGGGGCTGTCCCCTCCTCAGCGCCTCGCTCTTTACGCTAAAGTTTTTTATTGTTTTAAAAAATAAAGTTGTGAGACAGAGTCAAACTTT